>CAUYLZ010033440.1:0-93061 GCA_963573645.1 Pithecia hirsuta
CCTGTAGTCCCAGCTACTCGGGAGGCTGAGGCAGGAGAATTGCTTGAAACCTGAAAAACGGAAGTTGCAGTGAGCCGGGATCGCGCCACTGCACTCCAGCCTGGCGATAGAGCGAGACTCTGTCTCAAAAAAAAAAAAATACAAAAAAAAAAAATACAAAAAATTCGCCAGATATGGTGGTGTGCCTGGGGTTCTAGCTACTTGGGAGGCTGAGGTGGGAGAATCACTTGAGCCTGGGGGGCAGAAGCTGTGATGAGCCAAGATGGCACCGCTGTACTCCAACCTGGGCAACAGTCAGGCCCCATCTCAAAAAAAAAAAAAAAAAAAAATCCTCCTAAATGAAAAGTACAAGTGTGGGCTGGGCATGGTGGGTTATGCCTGTAATCCCAGCACTATGGGAGGCCGATGCGGGCGGATTGTCTGAGATCAGGAGTTCGAGACCAGCTTGGTCAACATGGTGAAAACCTGTCTTTACTAAAAATATAAAAAGTTAGCCATATGTGATGGTGCACACCTGTGATTCCAGCTACTCGGGAGACTGAGGCACGAGAATCACTTGCATCGAGGAGGTAGAGGTTGCAGAGATCATACCACTGCACTCCAGCCTGGATGACTGAGTGAGAATCTGTCCCAAAACAAACAAACAAACAAAACTGTGAAATGAGGGAAGAAACCGGCTCTGACTGGGGAACCAGGCCAACAGCAAAGATGGGTGTTTGCATTCGGCCTGAAAGCTAAACAGGGTTTCAAAAGGGGAATAGAGGACAGAAGGCCATTTCAGGTGAGATGTCTGCCGTAGGCACAGAGGTGGAGCTTCCAAAGGCCAGGGTTGAGGTACCAGCTTTGTTTTTCTTTCCCCTGGGCTTAATACATCTCTACCAAAAATAAAAAAATTAGCCAGTCATAGTGGCATGCATCTGTAGTCCCAGCTACTCAGGAGGCTAAGGCAGGAGGATCACCTGAACCCAGGACGCAGAGGTTGCAGTAAGCTGAGGTTGCTCCACTAGACTCCAGCCTGGACAACACAGCAAGACCTGAGACCCTATTTCAAAAACAAACAAACAAACAGAACACCACAGGCCGGGCGTGGTGGCTCTCACCTGTAATCCCAGCACTTTGGGAGGCCGAAGTGGAGAGGATCCCTTGAGCCCAGGAGTTTGAGACCAGCCTGGGCAATGTGGCAAAACCCTGTCTCTACCAATGTTTCTTTCCCTGTTAATGGATCCTGGGACTGTCTGGTTCACTTATGTGAATGGGCTTGGAGGCTGGTTGGAAGCCAGCACAGGTAAAGGTTCTCTTTTAGTGACACCTTTTAGAACTTCACTCACAAGTTCCCCAAAACATGCTTACCATACAATCCATTCATTTCTTCACTATTCCTTTATTGTGAGCGCCTCCTATGCAGAGCTAGAGGGGTCCTGACTCCACCCTTAAGAAATTCCCTGTCCTACTATGGTCCCTCTGCTGCTTCCTAGCACTGTGATCTTGGACAATTAGCCTAACTTCCCTAAGCCTCAGTTTCTTCACCTGTAAAATGGGTATAATGATTCCTTTAATCCCCTGAGAATTAAATAGAATAATGCCAGGAAAGCATGGTGACGAATACATGTCACTAAATGTTATTGATGGTAGCAGTATGAAGGCTCAGCTCGGCTTAGCTGACAACATTTATTAAGAAATGCCTGCCAGCCTGGGTGAGAGGAACTGGCCTCGTAGTATGAGTAAGTGGTGGCCCTGTCACTGAAGAGCAGATGATTTCTAGGGTATTGGTTATAGGTGTGGGCTTCTGAGTCAGAGAGCCTTTTTTTGAGGCCTGGCTGTGCCATGTGCTGGCTCTGGACTTCAAATGAATTATTTCACCTTTTTTTTGCCACTACCTCAATCTTTTGCTGTTTGTATCTGTTCTCAATGATAACCATGAGGAATTATATAAATCTGAAGAAGTTTCTAAGTCAGTTTTTGAGATGGGGTCTTGCTCCATTGCCCAGGCTGGAGTGCAGTGGCACAACTACAGCTCTTGCAGCCTCAACCTCCAGGGACCAAGTAAGACTCCCACCTCAGCCTCCCAGGTTACTGGAACTACAGGGGCACATCACTACACCTGGCTAATTTTTTAAAAACTTTTTCTTTTTTTTTTTTTAGTTTTTTTTTTTCTTTTTTATCTTTTTATTTAAATTTTTTTTTTTTGTAGAGATGGGGTCTTGGTATGTTGCCGAGGCTGGTCTTGAACTCCTGGCCTTAAGCAATCCTTCTGTCTTGGCCTCCCAAAGTGCTGAGATAGGCCACCACGCCCGGCTATTTCACCTCTTGAGCTTTGGTTTGTGCAACTATACAACAGCAATAGTAATAGTATCTACTTAGGATAGCTGAGAATTCCTTGAGACACAGATTGGAAATCATTCAGTACAGAGGCCAGCAGGTGACACATGTTTAGTAAATGCTAATTATTATATTATTGACTTTACAACTATGGCAACAGACACATAAAAATGCAAACTCGATTTAATAAGGGTGTGTAAGTAGGGGGCTGGGGGCGGGGCAGCTAATGGAGCAAAGAGGAGGGGCTTAGCCCAACCCTGGGGCTCCTGAAAGCTTTCCCAAAGAGCTGAACCTTAATAAGAAAGAGGAGAAGGAAATACATATATGGAGTCACCATTAATCATTAGGAAAAAACAAATGGAAACCTCACTGAGATATCACTATGCAGCCACTAGAAAGGCTAAAATTAAAAGGACTAATCATACTAAGTGCTGGAGAGGATGCAGAGCAACTGGCACTCTCATGCCCTTCTGGTGCGAATGTCACATTGGCGGGTAAATGGATTGGCAATATCTTAAAAATTTAAAAATACACCATTCATAAGACCCAGATGCTGAACTGCTGGGTATTTACCCAGGAGAAATGAGAGCATGGGTCTCTCCAAATATTTGAGCACAATGTTCTTAGCAGCTTTTTAAGGAATAGCCCCAAAATGAAAACAACCCAACTGTGGTATAACCATACAATAGAATGCTTCTCAACAGTAAAAAGGAACAGACTAAAGATACACTACATGGATGGATCTCAAAATCATGCTGAGTGAAAGAAGCGAGAAAGAAAAGAGTACATACTATATGAGGCCACTGACATAAAATTATTTTAAAAATGCAAACTACTGTATAGAGACAGAAAGTAAATGAGACCCTGACTACAAAAATAAAAATTAAAAAGTTAGCTAGACATAGTGGCCCATGCCTATGATGCCAGCTACTCAGGAGGCTGAGGCAGAAGAATGGCTTTAGCCTAGGAGTTCAAGACCAGCCTGGGCAACATAGCAAGACCCTGTCTTTACAAAAAAAATTTTTAAAAATTAGCTGGGTGAGATGATGTACACCTGTAGTTCTAGCTGCCCGGCAGGGCTGAGGTGGGAGAATTGCTTGAACCTCATAGTTTGAGGCTGCAGTGAGCTCTGACTATACCACTGCACTCCAGGCTGGGCAACAAAGTGAGACTCTGTCTCTAAAAAAATATAAAAATATATAAAAAGAAAGAAAATGATTGTAAGAAATAACACGCATGGAGCACTTCCTATGTGCCTACTCTGTGCATGATTTACACGCATCCTCTCTCCTTACAAAACATCCTATGAGATGAGGCACAATAGACCCATTTATTGCTCTGTTTTACAGATGAGAAAACTGAGGCTTAGAGAGATTAAGCAGTTAGCCCAATGTCACTCCATTGATAAGTGGTAGGGCTAAGATTTAAAACCAGCACAGGTTGACTTAATTCTGCTGCCTTCCTGATTTCCAGGGATTAGTTGAAGCTGACATTGATATAGATGCTTAATTCAGCTAGACACGTCTCCATATTTCTTAGAACTGATTCTGTTTTCTGGCTCATTAATTTCCTTTTCCATTACAAACACGCCCCTTGTAAGCTTGAGGACTACAACTCACCCCTTCAGAGTGCCTTCAGGGTCAAACTGGAGTGGAAGTTGAAGACATTCACAAAAATGCAGCAGGAAGAGCCTTTCTGTTTTGAAGACTTATAGCTTGACAGATAAAGGCTTTCTTTCTTTTTTTTTTTTTTTTAATAGTATATATTTTTTAAGACGGGGTTTCACCGTGTTGGTCAGGCTGGTCTTGAACTCCTGACCTCTGATGATCCGCCCACGTTGGCCTCCAAAGTGCTTGGATTATAGGTGTGAGCCACCACGGCTGGCCAAAGCCTTTCTTTAAATGATCAAGAAGGATTTCTTGGTCAATATAGGGGCATATAAGTGTAATGTTTCAGAACAGGAGCTCTGCCTGCATTTGAATCCTGGCTTTACCATTTCATAATAGTTGTGTGACCTTGGGCTGGTTACTTAACCCCTCTGAATTTCAGTTTTCTCATCCATAAAACGGGGATAATAATAGGATCTGCCTTAAAGGCTGTATTACTCCGTTTCACCCTGCTATAAAGATACTATCTGAGACTGGACAATTTATAAAGAAAAGAGATTTAATTGACTCACAGTTCCATCTGGCTGGGGAGGCCTCTGGAAACTTACAGTCATGGCGGAAGGCAAAGGAGAAGCAAATACCTTCTTCACAAGGTGGCAGGAAAGAGAGAGAAGAGGGAAACACCAGACACTTATCAAACAACCAGATCTCGTGAGAACTCACTCAATATCACGAGAACAGCATGGGGGAAACCGCCTCCATGATCCAATTACCTCCCACCAGGACCCTCCCTCCACAAGTGGGGATTACAATTCGGATCACAATTCAAGAGGAGATTTGGGTGAGGACACAGCCAAAGCAAATCAAAGGCTAATTAAGACAATTCAATGAAATAACATATGAAAACCCTTCAGAGTCTGGTGCTCTCAGTAAATGGTGGTGATCATGTTAACAGAAGATGATGTGAAGTGGGAATTGACCAGCTAGTATCTGAACAGTTGGGAGAGGAGAGGAGGGAAGTTAAATTTAAGTGGGTGAACCAGCTTCGAGGAAGAATGGAGGTGTCGATGAGCGTGGAGATTTCTGGAGGCGTGCATGAGCTTGGCTGCATTAGAGGAGTCGTGAGATACAAGGGATGGTTTGCATTACAAAAGGGCTGGCAATTATGGGGTCATTGAGGGACAAGGGACAGAGGGAAAGGAAGTAGCATTTGTTTTTTTTTTTTGAGATGGAGTCTTGCTCTTGTTGCTCAGGCTGGAGTGCAGTGGCATGATTTTGGCTCACTGCAACCTCCACCTCCCGGGTTCAAGCGATTCTCCTGCCTCAGCCTCCTATCTGGGATTACAGGTGCCCACCACCACACCTGGTTAATTTTTGTATTTTTAGTAGAGATGGGGTTTCACCATGTTGGCCAGGCTGGTCTTGAACACCTGACCTCAGGTGATCCACCTTCCTCAGCCTCCCAAAGTGCTGGGATTACAGGCATGAACCACTGCATCTGGCCAGAAGTAGCATTTTAGGAAGACTTGTCTGGAAATGGTGGCCCACTGCATGCAAAGTCAGGGGCCCTGGGAATAAGAAGGTCAGCTAGAAGGATTTGGAATTATCTCATCATGAGAGCTGGATGTCCAAATATCCATCGCAGGTCTGGAGTCTACAAGAACAGTGGCTTTGAAAGAAGAAGCTGATCAGAAATTTTGAAGGGAAAAGACCATAGTAGTAGTTGATTACATCTCAGGAGGAAAAAAAGTCTTCTAAGTGTTTGCAATGTGATAGGCAAGGGAAATCCCTGTAGTTAGCCTGAGGTCTTAACCATTTAAAAATATCAGCATCCAGGCACAGTGGCTC
The DNA here is from genome assembly GCA_963573645.1 of Pithecia hirsuta. Classification (NCBI taxonomy): domain Eukaryota; kingdom Metazoa; phylum Chordata; class Mammalia; order Primates; family Pitheciidae; genus Pithecia; species Pithecia hirsuta. The sequence goes on from CAUYLZ010033440.1 coordinate 5,775, forward strand.
ATGCCTGTAATTGCAGCACTTTGGGAGGCCCAGGTGGCCGGATCACTTGAGCTCCGGGGTTCAAGACCAGCCTGGGCAATGTGGCAAAATCTCCTCTACCAAAAATATAAAAATTAGCTGGGCATGGTGGTGCAAGCCTGTAATTCCAACTACTCAGGAGGCTGAGACATGAGAATTGCTTGAACCTGGGAGGCGGAGGTTGCAGTGAGCTGACGTTGTACCATTGCACTCCAGCCTGAGCAACAGAGTGAGACTCTGTCTCAAAAAAAAAAAAATTGTTTCTGATGCTGCCATGAAATTAACATGTTTGCCTTCTGCATTGTGAGAAAGATGCAAGATTTTCAGATCAGATACAAAGTAACAAGAATAGTTACCATGAATGGGAACCCACAGCCAACTGACAGTGTTGTGAGGAGTACAGGCTGGGCAAGGTGCTTTACACACCTTAACTTTTGATTCTTAGATGCCAGCATAGGTGAGATGCAGCATTTCAGAGTAAATCACATCTTTCTGAAACAACAGAAACAAAAAACAAGGCCCCATTAAATAGACTAGTCCATTGAGCACGACTAGCAATAGCAAAGATGTAGAATCAACCTAGATGCCCATCAATGGATTGGATAAAGAAAATGTGGTACATATACACCATGCAATACCATCAGCCATCAAAAAGAACAAAATCAGGGACTTTGCAGCAACATGGATGCAGCTGGAGGCCATTATCCTAAATGAATTAATGCGTGTTCTCACTTATAATTGGGAGTTAAACATCGGGTACAGACGGACATAAAGATGGGAACAGCAGACAATGGAGACTACGAGAAGGAGGGAGCAGGAGAGAAGGATTGAAACACTACCTATTAGGTACTTTGCTCATTACCTGGGTGATGGTTCCATCCAGACACCAAATCTCAGCATCGTGAAATATACCCTTGTGACAAACCTGCACATGTACCTTCTGAATCTAAAATAAAAGTTGAGTTTTTTTTCTTTAACTTTTTTTGAGATGGAGTTTCACTCTTGTCACCCAGGCTGGAGTGCAACAGCATGATTTCCGCTCACTGCAACCTCTGCCTCCCGGGTTCAAGCAATTCTCCTGCCTCAGCCTCCCAAGGAGCTGGGACTATAGGCATGTACCACCATGCCCAGCTAATTTTTGTATTTTTAGTAGAGACAGGGTTTCCCCATGTTGACCAAGCTGGTCTTGAACTCCTGATCTCAGGTGATGCACCCACCTTGGCCTCTCAAAGTGCTGGATTACAAGCATGAACCACCGTGCCAGTCGAAGGTTTCAACATAGACATTTTAGGGAGAGGTAAACATTCAACCTATAGGATCCTCTTTCATGCAGGTGGTAATTAAGATAGCTGGACACTAAATATCTGTCAAGGCCGTACTCCAGGGTGAAATGCATCTGGCAGTTGGCTCTTAAAAGTGGCCGTCGACCGGGCACGGCGGCTCACGCCTGTAATCCCAGCACTTTGGGAGGCCGAGGCGGGCGGATCTTGAGGTCAGGAGATCAAGACCATTCTGGCCAACATGGTGAAACCCCATCCCTACTAAAAATTCAAAAAATTACCCGGGCATAGTGGCGCGCACCTGTAGTCCCAGCTACTCGGGAGGCTGAGGCAGGAGAATCACTTGAACCCAGGAAGTGGAGGTTGCAGTGAGCGGAGATGGCGCCATTGCACTCTAGCCTGGGCGACAAGAGTGAGACTCCGTCTCAAAAAAAAAAAAAAGTGGCTGTCATTTTGACAAGGAACGAAAATGCTTAAATGGTTTGCATTTTGGTTCCGCTTGGTTCTTCCCACACTGAATCTATAAGACTGTGTCACCCACTCGGTGTTTGCAGTGCTGTCTTAGTGCTGGAGACCCGACAGCTGCGGCTGCAGGCTTCATCCGTCTTCATCCTGTTTAAATAGACATCGCGAAGGCGTCCCTGGAGAACATCCTGCTGGTTAAAACCAGCGCAAACGGCATCCTGAAGAGAGCAGCTCCGCTGGGGCCCAGGAGGCCGGGCTGGCATTCAGGAGAAGAGAGGGCCATTTTCCTAGAGATCAGCTCTGCCTCACACAGAGCTTTGTTATTTCTCAAATGCTGATCCGGAGCTGGGACTAGGTATGCTTTATAGGTCTTCTCTTCTGAGATAGAGATTTTTTTTTAATTGAGGTGCAATTTACATGATGTAAAATTTACCATTGGCTGGGCGCTTGGCTCACACCTGTAATCCCACCACTTAGGGAGGCTAAGGCGGGCAGATGACCTGAAGTCAGGAGTTTGACACCAGCCTGGTTAACATGGCAAAACCCCGTCTCTACTAAAAATGCAAAAAATTAGCCAGGCCTGGTGGCCCGCACCTGTAATTCCAGCTACTTGGGAGGCTGAGGTGGGAGAATTGCTTGAACACGGAAGGTGGAAGCTGCAGTGAGTCAAGATGGTGCCACTGCATTCCAGCCTGGGTGACAGAGGAGACTCTGTCTCAAAAAGAAAAAAGATAAAATAAAATAAACCATTAACTATTTTATAGTGTATAATCTACCGTACAGTGTACTGGCATTTAGTACATTCACAGTGTTGTACAATTTTACTTCTGTCCAGTTCCAAGACATTTCTATGACCTAAAAGGAAACCCTGTACCCATAAAGCAGTTCCTCCTCATGCATCCATGACAGAGAAAAAGATTTCTTTTCCTCACCCATCACTAGGTTCATGGTTGAGACTCTCATTACAAAAGATAGATAAACAACAGAGAAGCATAATGAATTCATTTTTTGGAAGTTTTACATGACTCAGGAATGAAGACCCAGGCTAGGTATGATGACTTACACCTGTAATCCCAGCACTTTGGGAGGCTGAGGCAGGAGGATTGCATGAGGCCGGGAGCTTGAGACCAGCCTGGGCAACATAGTGAGATCCTGTCTCTACAGAAAAATTTAAAAATGTTAGCTGAGGGGGGTGGTGTGTGCTTGTGGTCCTAGTTACTCCAGAGGCTGTGGCTGGAGGTCACTTGAGCCTGGGAGGGGGACACTGCAGTTCACTGTGACAGAGGGAGGCTGGTGACTGCCTCCTGTAATCCTAGCACTTTGGGAGGCTGAGGCAGGCAGATCACTTGAGATCAGGAGTTCAAGACCAGCCTGGTCAACATGGCAAAACCCCACCTTTACTAAAAATACAAAAATTAGCCTGGCATGGTGGTGGGTGCCGTAATTCCATCTACTGTGAAGGTTGGGACACAAGAATCACTTGAACCCAGGTGGTGGAGGTTGTAGTGAGCCGACATCATGCCACTGCACTCCAGCCTGGGCAACAGAAGGAGACTTTGTCTCAAACAAACAAAACAAAAAAGCATTAGCAATAAAATTGTGTTGGATGTGCTGGAGATAAAGCCAAGAAAAACACCATCACGAGCTTCCCAAAGCATAAAGAAATCTCCCCATGCAAAGTGGACTTGATTTTTCTTAAGGTATTCCTGCCCAGAAAGATTCCTACTTCATACAAATCAAAGTGAATGACAAAGTGTCACTTTCACTTATAACAAAGAAAATGCTCCAGGTGGAAGACTAGAAATACCCTCCCAGCAACAGCCCTCTACTCTGCTACTGAAATACGGGGGATTTGTGTCAGTGCAGAGGCCACGGATGGTAAGGTTTCTCTGAAAGGTGATCTGTTTCTAGGGACTGGCTGTTTTTTTCTTCATTATCATCTCAAAGAGTACACAGAAAATCATGAAAAGGACCAGCAGAGGAAAGGGATGAGCAGGTGACACACGGCATTTCCATTTTTGCAAATTGAAAGGTGTATTTCTTCTGGTGAGGTGGGAGAGGTAAAAGAATGCATAGTTTTTCCATCATTTTTATTTATTTATTTATTTATTTATTTATTTATTTATTTATTTGAGATGGAGTTTCACTCTTTTCCCCCAGGCTTGAGTGCAATGGTGCGATCTTGGCTCACCGCAACCTCCACCGCCCGGGTTCAAGCGATTCTCCTGCGTCAGCCTCCTGAGTAGCTGGGATTACAGGCACCTGCCACCACCCTCGCTAACTTTTTGTATTTTTAGTAGAGGTAGGGTTCCACCATGTTGGCCAGCCTGATCTCAAACTCTTGGCCTCAAGTGATCCACCCACTTGAGCTGCCCAAAGTGCTGGGATTACAGGTGTGAGCCTTGGCACCCAGCCCTCCCCTTTCCTTCAGAATGGATTAGAAATTGTTATCCCAGAGGTAAGTGCTGAGCAGTAGTGTTACAGAAAGCGGTCCTGATTCAGACCCAAGAAGGAGAGTTCTTGAACATCACAGAAGAAAAAATTGGAGGTGAATCCAGAGTAGAGTGAACCAAGTTTATTCGAGAAGTAAAGAAACAAAAGAACACCCACTCCACAGGCAGAGCAGCTGCATGGGCTGCGTGACTGAGTATACTTACAGTTATTTCTTGATTATATGCTAAATAAGGGGTAGATTATTCATGAGTTTCCCGGGAAAGGGGCAGGCAATTTTGGAAATGAGGGTTCCTCCCTCTTTTAGACCATATAGAGTAACTTCTGGACGTTGCCATGGCATTTGTAAACTGTCCTGGCACTGGTGGGAGTGTCTTTTAGCATGCTAATACATTGTAATTAGCATATAATGAGCAGTGAGGGCAACCAGAGTTCCTTTTGTTGCCATCTTGGATTTGATGGGTTTTAACCAACTTCTTTACTGCATCTATTTTATCAGCAGGGTCTTTGTGACTGATATTTTGTGATACCACTCCTCTGACCTCATATCTTATCCTGTGACTAAGAATGCTTAACCTTCTGGGAATGACGCCCAATAGGTTTCAGCCTCATTTTACCCAGCTCCTATTCAAGATGGAGTCACTCTGGTTCAAACACCTCTGACAGTAGCAGAATTAGAACTCCATCCAATTTATCCTATATGTTCAAAAGGCACTAGGTGGCCGGGTGCGGTGGCTCATGCCTGTAATCCCAGCACTTTGGGAGGCCAAGACAGGTGGATCACTTGAGGTAAGGAGTTTGAGACCAGCCTGGCCAAAATGGTGAAACCCCATCTCTACTAAAAATACAAAAATTAGTTAGGCAAAGTGGCAGGTGCCTGTAATCCCAGCTACTCGGGAGGCTGAGGCAGGAGAACTGCTTGAATCTGGGAGATGGAAGTTGCAGTGAGCTGAGATTGCACCACTGCATTCCAGCCTAGGCAACAGAGAGAGACTCCATCTCCTAAAAAGAAAAAAAAAAGCCAGGAGCGGTGGCTCACGCCTGTAATCCCAGCACTTTGGGAGGCCGAGGCGGGCGGATCACGAGGTCAAGAGATTGAGACCATCCTGGCGAACATGGTGAAACCCTGTCTCTACTAAAAATACAAAAAAATTAGCTGGGCGTGGTGGCGTGTGGCTGTAGTCCCAGCTACTCAGGAGGCTGAGGCAGGAGAATTTCTTGAACCCAGGAAGTGGAGGTTGCACTCCAACCTGGCACCTGGCAACAGAGTGAGACTCTGTCTCAAAAAATAAAAATAAAATAAAATAAAAATGAGCTAGGTAAAATATTTATCTTCCTAATAAAGGACTTTCTCTATCAGACCATGATTGCCAATGCCTGAAAGCTCTCAGTAACTAAATAATTAGATCTAAAATTGTAAACCTATCATCATCATTGGGAAAACATTTTAACCCATGTGTTCTGTTGCCCTAGGTCAGCCAGACTTTGTTGAATACAAAGGATACTATTGCTGTTATTATTTGCAACCATTATTCAGCAATTGGTCATGGGCAGAGAGATGTATAACCTGTATTTGGTGGGCTAACCTTTCCATTAATTTAGTTCCTTTTCTGAAAAAAAAAGGAAGCACAATAAATTGTATTTAGAAAAGATAATTATCCATTAGCTAATGCATTTCTCAAAGAAATATCCTATTACACGACAATGAGTCAGCTGCAGTAGAAATCCACCCATAGTCCTAATGGGGCATGGGGCAGGAGTCAAAGGCATATTTGAGGAAATTCAGGAAAAAAAGTTAGCATCTTCCTATGTTTCTAAAAGATAATTTTTAGAATAAGGTAAAACTCTGACTCTCACAAAGATATAAAAATGAACATGTGTTAAAGACTGTACTCAATCATTGCGGGAACCAGGTGGGTCTTATTAACCAGTTTAAAAGAATCTGAAGAACAGACTAATGTATAAATCAGGAATTTGGCATGACTGTGCAAAGGAAAGTAACTCTGACTTTTCCATGAAGGAAAGGGAACTCGACTGCACTTCTGTGAGACAGGACAGAATTGGAATTGTGTACAGGAATTATTTTTGCCTTGTCGTCAGTTATCTACTACTTACAGAGTTGTAAAATAGCTCACAGGCAACGAAGGACCAGGCTCTGATAACTTGAAGAGGTAACCTTAGACAATGCACAGTTTTCCATCCAAGCCCACTTTTTTTTTTTTTTTTTTTTTTTTTGAGACGGAGTTTCACTCTTGTTGCCCAGGCTGGAGTGCAATGGCGTGATCTCTGCTCACCACAACCTCCACCTCCTGGGTTCAAGTGATTCTCCTGCCTCAGCCTCCCAAGTAGATGGGATTACAGGCATGTGCCACCAAGCCCGACTAATTTTTTGTGTTTTTAGTAGAGACGAGGTTTCTCCATGTTGGTCAGGCTGGTCTCAAACTTTTGACCCCAGGTGATCTGCCTACCTCGGCCTCCCAAAGTGCTGGGACTACAGGCATGAGCCACACGCTCCTGGCCCTTTCTTCCTTCCCTCTTTCTTTCTTTTTCTCTTTCTTTCTTTCTTTTTCTTTCTTTCTTTCTCTTTCTTTCTTTCTTTTTTATATTATGCACTCTCCTGAAAGCAAGCAGTGAGAATTCAGGTTCTTAACCACAGTTGTTGAGCATAAAGAAAGCTACTTGTTCTCAGAAATTACAGTTCAGAAAATGACCCTTTAGAGCATAAAGTGATTTAAGATGAAACCTGGTCTAGTGAAAATCTGTGCTGGAAACATGAAATTTAGAGGGGTGCTGAAAAATGGTTGAAAATGTGGCCAATTCGTTACCCAGATGTTCGTTTATCTCTTGATGCCAGATGTCTGGCATTTTATTGACTTTTTGAAAGCATCAACCAGATACGTGACTCGATTCAAACAGAGAGGGCTGGTTAGAGAGCATTTGCTGGTTATCCAGTTGCTGGCTGCCCTGTGAACCGAAAATAACCAGGACATATATAGATTTTAAGGTCAGAGTCATTACCACATCACCCTGTGGCTGATAGCTATCAACCTGCCTGGTTAACAGATCGTCCTTTCAAAGAAGAGGCTGTGAACACAGGGAGTGGCACGCAGTAGGAATTCAATGCGCACTTGCTAAATCCCATCCAGGTATCTGAGTCCAAGCAACAGAGGTGAGTTGCTTCACTTCCTAGGAAGGTAGACATTTGGGGCAAAGCAGTTAACAAGCTTCTAAAAATGGCCTTGAAAGAGAAATTACTTTGGCCACTGGGGGGATTGGAATCAGGCGTGTAGATTTACAGTATTTACTCGACTGCCATTTCTATTATCTAAAAATAAGGCAACGCAGCTTGGAGTTGGCTAGTGAGTCTAAACCCCTTGGTGTCTGATTATTTACTAGCTTGGCATACGCTGTTCTGTGTATAAAGATCTGGTGACTCCACGTATCAGAGGCAGGATTTAAAGATAGAAATCCCATGTAGCAATTTGCCTTTTTGCCGCATTTATAAAATCAGCCATCTGGGTGCTCATTGTCCAAATAAAATGATTTCTCTCATGACTGTGGGCTTTTTCTCGGAGGCAGCACTTTCTAAACTATGTTTGGAGGCATAGCAGCTGTTAATAGGTTTTCTAAGAAAAAGAGGCGAGACTGTGTGGTCAACAAGTTTGGAAATTGCTGGGTGAAACTGAATGATGTAGGTTTCTTGGTTGTTGGAATCTTTAATAAGCTAATGCATAGCGTGACACTCCCATGAAACCTATACAGGATGTGCCTCCTGCCTTCAGCTCTCTTGACCAGTATTTTAATCACTCTGATTTCAGCCCCTGTTCCTCTGGCTCAAAAGCTTCCTATTGCCTCTGATGCCAGTCCCAAACTCTTCTACTGTATTGTGTTATATCTACTTTTTTTTAAGATAAGGTCTCGCCCTGTTGCCCAGGCTGGAGTGCAGTGGTACAGTCATAGCTCATTGCAGCTTTGAACTCGGCTCAAGCAGTCCTCCTGCCTCAGCCTCCTGAGTAGTTGGGACTACAGGCACGCCACCACGCATGGCTTGTTTTCACTTTTTAATAGGAGTAAAGACACTGCCTGGACTTCCCCATCTTCTGTAATCCGCATCTTTCTTCTCTCCCACCCTAACCTTATTTCCTGCACACTCTAAATACATCCCTGATCCTGCTAGATTGATCTCCTCTTCTTTGTACACACTGCCCTCACATACTCGTCTGTAAAATGGGGATGGTGTGTAGCTACCTTGCAACAGTATGGAGACCATTGAACAAGATGGTGTATGCAGGGCTTTGATCACAGTGCCCAGCATGTGAGAAGGACCTGATAAATGTTAGCTGCGATTATTATTGGTGTTGTTATTGTCATCATTACCTGCTTTGTGCTGTTCTGCCTTCCTTTTTTTTCTTCCTTTCTGCTTACTGGATACTTTTTTTTTTTTTTCTTTTTGAGACTGTCTTGCTCTGTCACCCAGGCTGGAGTGTGGTGGTGCAATCACAGGTCACTGCAGCCTTGACCTACAGGGCTTAAGCCTCCTCCCACTTTAGCCTCCCAAGTAGCTGGGACTGCAGGCATGCACCACCAGGCCCAGCTTATTTTTTTAGTATTTTTGATAGAAATAGGGTCTCTATCAAAAGGCCATTTTGGTCAATAATGGCTGGTCTCAGACTCCTGGGATGAAACGATCCTCCCGCCTCAGTCTCCCAAAGTGCTAGGATTACAGGCATGAGCCACCACACCTGGCCTGGATACTATATTCTCTTTGTGGCATTTCCATTTGTCTCCATTTCCCTCACTTCCTTTTTGATTCTATAAGCCCTCTTATGTAAAGGAAAATGAAAATCGCCATGGAAATTACTGTTTCTGAGCCCCTCTCATGTAGAAATTCAGGAATCAACAAAGATTCCAGCCTCAGCTCTTCCAGAAGCCCTCACCCCTTCCACCTCACCTCTTCCTTTGAAGGATTTCTTTCATTTCTGGCCTTCTAGTACACCCTCTCCATCCTCAGAGTCGAATGCTTAGTTGTTCCTGTTTCAGTTGATTTGGGACTATTTCACTCAGTTGGATTATAAGCTCCTTTAGAGCAGGGACAAAGCTTCACCTTTATTTTTAATCTCCAACTAGTATTTAGACCAGAGATGGGCAAATTTTTCTTTTTTTTTTAAGTTTTTTTTTTTTTGAGAGATGGGGTCTTACTATGTTGCCCAGGCTGGTCTTGAACACCTCACCTCAAGTGTTCTTCCTACCTTGGCCTGCTGGGATTACAGGTGTGCATCACCACACCCAGCCCTGACAGATGTTTTCTGCTCAAGGCTAGATACTAATTATTTTAGGGTGTGCAGGCCATATGGCCTCTGTTTCAGCCACTCAACTCTACCACTGTACCCCAAAGATGTAGCCCTAAATCTGCCACAGACAGGCACCTAAATGAATGGATGTGGCTATGTTTTATTTCAACTTGATTGGTGAGCCCTGAAATTTGAATTTGATATAATTTTCCCATGTCATAAAACATTATTATTCTTTTGATGTTTTCCCACAGCCATTTGAAAAGGTAGAGGTCATTCTTAGCACAAGAGCAATACAGAAATTGGCACCGGTCTGGGTTTGGCCTGAAGGCTTGTGGACCCCTGGCCTAGACGAATGACAGGCATGTAAAAGGTAGTCACATCACAGCTGGCTGTGCTTGTGTGTATGTGTGTGTGTGTGTGTGTATGTGTGTGTGTGTGTGTGTGTGACAGAGGTCACCCAGGCTGGAGTGCTGTGGCATGATCTCAACTCACTACAGCCTCCACCTCCTGAGATCAAGTAGTCCTCCTGCCTTAGCCTCCCAAGTAGTTGGGATTACAGGCACAAGCCACCATGCCTGGCTAATTGTTGTATTTTTAGTAGAGACAGGGTTTCACCATGTTGTTGAGTCTGGTCTTGAACTCCTGGGCTCAAGTGATCCACCTGCCTTGGCCTCCCAGAGTGCTAGGATTATAGGCATGAGCTACAACTCCCGGCCACAGGTGGCTTTTTGATTGCTATGGGAGAAGAAAGTTCTGGCTGCGTGGCTTTGATGTTATGGTTGACTCTTTCCAACCACCATTTTATGGGTTTTTCCTGCCAGAGCTTGGCCTGCTGCTGGATAAGAGTGCATTGCCCAAGACAAAAAGTTTGTGAGGTTTCGCATTCCATTTATCGATGATCACTCTGGGGGTTTTCACACACAAGAGACGGGATTATTCGCAAGCAACACCAGTGAACTTTGGATAACTCAGAGGTTTTCCAATATTTAAAGCATCATGTATGAGACTTTAGTTTAAGGGGGTGTAACCAGCATGAAAAAAATGAAATAGAAGGAAATAGAAAATAGAAAGCTCCATCTATGCTACTAAAGGTTAAGTCTTATTTTGTGCAAATTTTTTTTTTTTTTTTCCTGAGATGGAGTCTTGCTCTGTCTCCCAGGCTGGAGTGCAGAGGCTTGATCTCGGCTCACTGTAGTCCCTACCTCCCGGGTTCAAGCGATTCTCCTACCTCAGCCTCCTGAGTAGCTAGGACCATAGGCTCATGCCACCACCATGCCCGCCTAATTTTTGTACTTTTAGTGGAGATGAGGTTTCATTCATTGGCCAAGCTGGTCTCGAACTCCTCACCTCAATCCACCCTTCTCAGCCTCCCAAAGTGCTGAGATTAGAGGCCGTGAGCTGTGTGCCCGGCCTATTTTGTGCAACTTTGGTTTTACGTATGCCTATGTAGATACTAGGTAACTCTTAGTATTCCTTTTTTTTTTCTTTTTTTGAGACAGGAATTCACTGTGTGGCCGAGGCCAGAGTACAGTGGTGCAGTCATGGCTCACTGAAGTGTTGAATTCCTGGGCTTAAGTGATTCTCTCCACCCAGTATCCTGAGAAGCTGGGACTACAGGTGGGTGCCACCATACCCAGCTAATTAATTTAAAAAACTTTTCTTTTTTTGCAGAGACAGGGTCTTGCTTTATTGCCCAGGCTGGTCTTGGACTCCTGGGCTCAAGTGATCCTCCTGCCTCAGCCTCCCAAAGTGCTGGGATTAGAGAGATGAGCGGCTGCCTCTGGCTCTCTGAGTTTTTCTTACTGTGATCGACAGCAAGTAATCTTGTTTAAATAAGTTTGCAAAGTACAGGAACTTAAGGAAAAGGAATGTATTGAAACCATCTGGAAATCCTTCCAGAATTAAAAAAAAAAAAAAAAAATAGCTCTAGGCACAGTGTCTTATGCCTGAAATTCTAGCACTTTGGGAGGTTGAGGTGGAAGAATTGAAGGAGGCAAGAGTTTGAGACCAGCCTGGGCAACACAGGGAGATCCCATCTCTACAAAACAATTTTTAAAATTATCCAGTCATGAGGCGTGCACCTGTAGTCCTAGCTACTTGAGAGGCTGAGACAGGAGGAACGCTTGAACCCAGGAGTCTGAGGTTACAATGAGCCATAATTGGGCCACTGCACTCCAGCCTGGGAAACAGTGAGATCCCGTCTCTTAAAAAAAAAAAAAAAAAAAAGGAAGAAAGAAAGAAAGGCCGGGCGCAGTGGCTCACACATGTAATCCCAGCACTTTGGGAGGCTGAGCCGGGCAGATCACAAGATCAGGAGTTTGAGACCAGCCTGGCTAACACAGTAAAACCCTGTCTCTACTAAAGATACAAAAAATTAGTCGGGCATGGTGGCGTGTACCTTTAATCCCAGCTACTTGGGTGGCTGAGGCAGGAGAACCACTTGAGCCCAGGAGGTAGAGGTTGCAGTGAGCCGAGACCATGCCACTGCACTCCAGCCTGGGCAACGGGGCGAGACTTTGTCTCAAAAAAAAAGTAAACACTGAACAGCCAGACCTTAGAGAGAAGAGGAACCTTGGCAACTAGAAAGTTCCAGATGGCAGAAAATTTAAGGCACTGTCATCTGAGTGAATCAGTCCCACTCTTTTGCATCTCTGAGCCCCTGTGCCCAAGATTCAAATGCTCAGGAGAGAACACAGACAAGATCTCTGCATCAACCAGAGTCCATTTCTGTTGCTTGCCAAACATCCTATCTCCTGTGTGTGCAGGCTCCTAAAATAATCACTTGTAGAAGAAACGCTGACTCATACGAACTTTTGCTGTGTCTTAAGGCCTCCTGCCAGCCCTGCAACTGCTGCTCTCAGGCAAGGGAGCCTCTCCGGTCTCAGGACAATGGTGGCCGGGAGAAGCTAAGCTGAGGTCAAAGCAAAACACAGCAAGAACTTAGTCTAGGTGTATCGACCCAGCTAGGATCAAGACCCAACCCTTGGCTAGGAAGGAGGGCATCTTGAATGCCAGTTCCCCAAGACAGCATTTCATGGGTGAGGTGTATTCTCCCATGGCAAGACATTGGAGGTGCCACAATGAGACAGAGGACAATGGATGATTGCAGAACAGAACCCATAGACGACTACAAAGGAATGAAATTGGTTTTCCTTCTCTAATAAAAATAACAACAACAAAAATAGCCAGGCATGGTGGCAGCCACCTGTAGTCCCAGTTACGTGGGAGGCTGGGGTAGGAGAATCACTTGAACCCGGGAGGCAGAGGTTGCAGTGAGCTGAGATCACACCACTGGGCAACAGCGTGGGCCACAGAGTGAGACTCCGTCTCAAAAAAAAAAAAAAAAAAAAAAAAATCCAAAATATCGTTGCTTCTATTCTGATAATAAAACAGGGTTAATGCTCAAAATTTTTAAACTAAAAAAATACGGAGGCTGGGTACGGTGGCTAACGCCTGTAATCCAACCACTTTGGGAGGCTGAGACAGGCGGATTATGAGGTCAGGAGACCAAGACCATCCTGGCTAACACAGTAAAATCCCATCTCTACCAAAAATGCAAAAACTTAGCCAGGCATGGTGGTGCACGCCTGTGTTCTCAGCTACTTGAGAGGCTGAGGCAGGAGAATTGCTTGAACCAAGGAGGTGGAGGTTGCAGTGAGCCGAGATGGCACCACTGCACTCCAGCCTGGGTGACAGAGTGAGACTCCATCTCAAAAATATATATATATACTGAAAGCTATAAAAGAGGACAAACGTCATTTAAAAGAATGCTGCAGCCAGGCAGTGGCTCTCACCTGTAATCCAAGGCAGAAGGCAGGAGCTTGAGCCCAGGAGTTCAAGACCAACTTGACCAACACAGCAGGACCCCATCTCTACAAAAATAAAATTAAAAATAATTACCCATGTGTGATGATGTGCCTCTAAATCTATTATTAGCTACTAGGGAGGGTGAGGCAGGAGGATCACTTGAGCCCAGGAGTTTGAGGCTGCAGTGAACCAAGAGTGTGTCATTGCACTCCAGCCTGGCCAACAGAGTGAGACCCTGTCTCTAAAACTAACCGGCTGGGCGCAGTGGCTCATGCCTGTAATCCCAGCACTTTGTGAGGCTGAAGTGGGCAGATCACTTGAGGTCAGGAGTTTGAGACCAGCCTGGCCAACATGGTGAAACCCCATCTCCACTAAAAATACAAAAATTAGCCGGGTGTGGTGGCACATACCTGTTAATCCCAGCTACTTGGGAGGCTGAGGCAGGAGAATCACTTGAACCTGAGAGACGGAGGTTGTAGTGAGTCAAAATCACTGCACAACAAGCCAGGCAACAGAGCAAGGCTCTGTCTCAAATAATAATAATAAAAATAATAAAATAAAAAAAAATAAAACTAACAGAATGCTGCCAACCTCAGATAAACACTGAGAACATCCCTTCAGACGTCCCTTCCATTCTTCCTTCGTTTCTTCCTCTTTCCTTCCTCTCCTCCTTCTCTTCTTCCTGTTCTGAATCATGCTTCTCAAGGAGAGACAAATTGCACTTTGGGATCTGGTCTCTTTTCTCACACATCTCTGCTCTCTAGGGGGGCACGTCCCTCCCTATGGATATCACAGGGAGTTCTTTTCCTTTTAGACTTTGAATGGAGGAAGACTTCAGGCAGAACTGTACACAGCTCAGAGCTGGGGAGAAGTGAAAGCTTAAGAGAAAATAATGCTGGACAAATTAGATGTAGCTTGCATAATCTGGAGCTACAGTCATGAGAATGGAATGTAAGAGAAAGTCTACTTTGATTCAGCAAACATGTTTTCATTCCTTTTGTGCAGATGGCTCTGCTAGGTGACTTGGAAGGGAAGGAAACAGACAGGGTTGCTTCCTTCAAGGAAGACAGAGTTGCTTCCTTTCCCCCCATCCAGTGGGGAGAGAATTTCAAAGAGATTGCAGCACAGACCAGCCCGTGGCAAATGCCTGAGCCAAGTGCGATGGGGACACAGAGGCAATTAAAATGCAATCATTAAGGCTGGGCACCTTGGAAGACCAAGGCAGGCGGGATCACTTGAGGTCAGGAGTTCAAGACCAGCCGAAACCCCCATCTATACTAAAAATACAAAAATCAGCCAGGTGTGATAGCACATGCCTTTAGTCCCAGCTGCTCAGGAGGCTGAGGCAGGATAATCTCTTGAATCCAGGAGGTGGAACTTGCAGTGAGCTGAGATCGCGCCATTGCACTACAGCTTGGGTGACAAAGTGAAACTCTCTCTTAAAGAAAAAACAATGTGGCCGGGCACGGTGGCTCACGTCTGTAATACTAGCACTTTGGGAGGCCGAGGCGAGTGGATCATAGGTCAGGAGTTCAAGATCAGCCTGGCCAAGATGGCGAAACCCCATCTCTACTAAAAATGCAAAAAAATTAGCCGGGTATGGTGGCACACGCCTGTAGTCTCAGCTACTTGGGAGGCTGCGGCAGAAGAATCACCTGAGCCCAGGAGGCGGAGGTTGCAGTGAGCCGAGATTGCACCACTGCACTCCAGCCTGGGTGACAGAGTGAGACTCCCGTCTTGAAAAAAAAAAAATGCAATTATCAGTGAATTTAGCTTGTTGTCTGATACATTTTCATTTCACAAGTAAGAGGGCATCCCAGATGCCTTCCTCTCCAGCCTCAGCAGGGTTCTCTTCCACTTGCTTTTCTTTTCTTTTTTCTTTTTTGAGACGGAGTCTCACTCTGTCACCCAGGCTAGAGTGTAGTGGCTGAATCCCAGCTGACTGCCTCCCGGTTTCAAGCGATTCTCTTGCCTCAGCCTCCTGAGTAGCTGGGACTGCAGGTGCCTGCCACCACACCTGGCTAAGTTTTGTATATTTAGTAGAGCAAGGGTTTCACCACATTGGCCAGGCTGATCTCGAACTCCTGGCCTCAAGTGATCCACCCGGCTCAGCTTCCCAAAGTGCTGGGATTACAGGAGTGAGCAATGGTACCTGGCCATTTGTTTCACTTTCGGTTGCTAGAATGGGTGCTTTTTTTTAAAAAAAAAATCTATTTATTTAATTTTAAACTCAGAGGGTACACATGCAGGTGTGCTACATGGATTTATTATGTGATGCTGAGGTTTGGGGGCTTCTATTCACCCAAATAGTGAATATAGGGCTCAATATGTTTTTCAGTCTTCTGGGTGCTTTTGCTTGGATTCTGTCTTTCCTCACCTGGTGAACCCCTTCTCACACATTCAGGTCTCAAATATCAATGCCTCACTTTCCCTGACCTCTTCCCTGGGCTCCATACCCATCTCTCTCTCTCTCTCCTTTTTTTTTTTTTTTTGAGACAGAGTTGCCCAGGCTGGAGTGCAGTGGCGTGATCTCAGCTCACTGCAGCCTCCGCCTCCCACATTCAAGCAATTCTTCTGCCTCAGCCTCCTGAGTAACAGGCATCACAGGCACCCGCCACCATGCCCAGCTAATTTTTGTATTTTTAGTAAAAATAAGGTTTCACCATGTTCCCCAGGGTGGTCTTGAACTCCTAACCTCAGGTAATCCATCCCCCTTGGTCTACCAAACTTGCTGGGATTACAGGTGTGAGCCACCGCGCCCAGCTCATACCCCTCTCTCTTATTACAGGTTTTTTTTCTTCCTATCACCTCACCCTGCACAATTTATAATAACATATTTACTGCCTGTTCCCTTCAGTCTGTTAGGGAAAAGGTCACATTTGTTTTATTTGTCCAGCACTTGGCTGGGCTCAGTGAATAGCTATTGAATGAATAAAAAGCAAATGACCATGTTAAATGAGAAGATAGACACTCATGACTGGAGGGGGCTGAGGCAGGTTATTCTGATTGAGATGGGGTAGGTTCTGACCACTGAACAAAGAGAGATGCTAAAAGCAACGTGGGATGCTGGCTTGGATCCTGGAACAGAAAAAAGATGTCAGTGGAAAAACTGGTAACTCTGCATCAAGTCTGTGGTTTAGTGAATAGTGATGTGCCAAGGTTAAATTATTAGTTTTGACAAGGGTACCATCGTTCTGTAAGATGTTAATATTGAGAGGAAGGCAAGTGAAGTGTTCATGGGAACTCTGTACTATCATTGCAACTGTTCTGAAAATCTAGAGTTATTCCAAAATAAAAACTTTATTTATTTATTTGAGATGGAGTTTCATTCTTGTTTCCCAGGCTGAAGTGCAATGGTGTGATCTCACTGCAACCTCCACCTCCTGGGTTCAAGCGATTCTCCTGCCTCAGCCTTCTGAATAGCTCGGATTACATGCACGCACCACTATGCCCGGCTAATTTTGTATTTTTAGTAGAGATGGGGTTTCTTCATGTTGGTCAGGCTAGTTTCGAACTCGTGACCTCAGGTGATCTGCCCGCCTCGGCCTTCCAAAGTGCGGGGATTACAGGCGTGAGCCACAGCGCCGGCCTATAAAAACCTTATTTTTAAAAAGAACAGAGGCTGGGCACGGTGGCTCACACCTGTCATCCCACCACTTTGGGAGGCCAAGGTGGGAGGATTACTTGAGCCCAGGAGCTCAAGTTCAGGCTGGGCAACACAAGGCGACCTTGTCTCTACAAGAAATAAAAAATATGAGTGCCGGGCAAGGTGGCTCATGCCTGTAATCCTGGTACTTTGGGAGGCTGAGGCAGGCAGAGCACCTGAAGTCAAGGGCTCAAGACCAGCCTGGCTAACATGGTGAAACCCCATCTCTACTAAAAATACAAAAATTAGCTGGGCATGGTGGTGCATACCTGTAATCCCAGCTACTCGGGAGGCTGAGGCGGGAGAATTGCTTGAACCCAGGAGGCGGAGGTTGCAGTGAGCCGAGATCGTGCCACTGCACTCTAGCCTGGGTGACAGAGTGAGCCTCCATCTCAAAATAAATACATAAATAAATAGCCAGATGTTGTGGTACGCACCTGAAGGCCTAGCTGCTTCAGAGGCTGAGGCAGGAGGATCACTTCAGCCCAGGAGTTTGAGGCCATAGTCAGCCATGATTGTAGCACTGCACTCCTGCCTGGGTGACAGAGTGAGATCCTGTCTAAAAATGGAAGGAGAAAAGAAAGAAAGAAGGGAGGCAAAGAGGGAGAGAAGGAGGGACGAAGGAAGGAAAGAAGGGAAGAAAGGAGGAAGGGAGGAAGGAAGGAGGAAAGGAAGGAGAGAAGGAAGGAAAAAACCTTGCATCTGCAATCAGAGAATTTCAATTTCAGAGGAGATCTTTTGTGATCCCAAGAGTGTTGAAAAAGTCTCCCTGCAAAAATAAGCTTGCAAAATTAATTCCAATTCCTTTAAACTGAAACAATACATGCATGTCAAATATAATATGTTTAACCACAATTTGCAAAGTCAAGTCATACTAAAGTCAGATCACAGTACCAAAACCTTAAGACTCATCCTGCTAATACCTAATTGATTTTTTCCTTCTATTTTCTTAAGTTGTAATCATTATAAACCAAGCTGTGGCCTGTGATTAAATCTTAACTGCTCAGGTGCAGAGCAATGAAGCCTGAACACACTAACAAGCCCTTCTCAAACCAGCTATTGGAAGGGACCAAGAAGGGTCAAGTTTCCAGCCCTACCTGTCTCCCATTGGGTTAGAGTTTTCCTATGGCACATACTAAAATTACCTGTGCCTGAACACCACCAAAAACCAAGCAGAGATTCTAATCTCTGGGGATATGCATTAGGCTTACAACCGATAATTAACTTTGTGTTAAGCTACAACATTGCTGCTCGGCCAGGCGCGGTGGCTCACACCTGTAATCCCAGCACTTTGGGAGGCTGAGGCGGGCGGATCACTTGAGGTCAGGAGTTCGAGACCAGTCTGGCCAACACGGTAAAACCCTGTCTCCACTAAAATACAAAAAAATTAGCCAGACGTGGTGGCACATAGCTGTAATCCCAGCTACTCCGAGGCTGAGGCAGGAGAATCATTTGAACCTGGGGGGCAGAGGTAGGGGTTGCAGTGAGCTGAGATCGTGTCACTGCACTCTAGCCTGGTTGACAGAGCAGGACTCCATCTCAAAAAAAAAAAAAAGAAAGATTGCTGTTCTATTTATGCTGTGAACATTGCTGAAAGATTGAGCAGGAAAAACGGAGATCAATACTCAGGCAGTTCCATCTGAAAGGCTCCCTTTGAACATAGCAACTGTTCACTGGTGGAATTTGGCTATACAGGTAATGAGCATTTTGTGAGAAGTCACACTTGGTGGTCTCCCCATTAGCATTAACAATCTCTTGCAACAAAGAAAGCTGCAATGGACAGGGGAAATGCAGAAAATGTCATCAGAGGCCTCGCAGTGGCTCCCGCCTGTAATCCCAGCCCTTTGGGAGGCCAAGGCTGATGGATCTCCTGAGGTCAGGAGTTTGAGACCAGCCTGGCCAACGTGGTGAAACCCTGTCTCTACTAAAAATACAAAAATTAGTCAGGCATGATGGCGGGCACCTGTAATCCCAGCTACTCAGGAGGCTGAAGCAGGAGAATCACTTGAACCTGGGAGGTGAAGGTTGCAGTGAGCTGAGATGGCACCACTGCACTCCAGCCTGGGCGACAAATCGAGACTCCGTCTCAAAAGAAAAAAAAAGGAAAATGTCATACCCGACAGTGGCCACTGCTAGTGTGTTCGGCCATCCTGGTTTGCCTGGGACCATCCTGTTTTTAGCACTCAAAAGTCTTGCATCCCAGGAGACCATTGGTCCTGGGCAAAACCGGTGGATTTTGTTGTTGTTTTACCACTACTTGCTTTATGGAGAGTGCGAGGTTTCAGACGGCATTACTGTTCAGTGGTAAGCAATAGAACTGGTTTCTCCTTATCTGTAGCGTTAAAAGCCAGATACTGAAGAGTGATGGTGTAAGAACATAACCCAGTTGGAGAAAAGTATCTGTATAGAGTAAGCTGGGGTATTGGATGCATAATTGCCAAATCAACAAAGCAATATTAATGTAACTATACATTAAGATGGGAAACAGCTTTCTTCCAAGGAGTGCAGCTTTAAAGCAGACTTCACTATCAAGGCGTTAAACCTGTACTCTGAAGCCAGGAAACATGGCCTGACTTGCCACTGTGCTCTTTGAAAGGTCCATCGTTAATGTTTGACTATTCTTAATGACAATTTCTGGCTTATCAAGGTGACATTTTCCTTTCATTTCAGGTGGCTGAGACTTAAGGAGTGAAGTAATTTGGTGGTACTCATTGCAGAGGCTGCATAGATACTGTCAGTATGCTTTAAAAGTCTGTTTAAAGTAATAGATGCTCATTATAAAAATTCAAACAATGCAAAAGTGTAGAAAGTAGAAAGTACTTTCTACTTTAGGAAGGAAATTTCCCACCCTGAAATTTTCATTCCATCGCAAGTTTGATGTGTTTCTTCTCAGTGGTTTGTTGGACATACGTTAACACATGGATATAAAAAAATAAATTGGACGATATGTGTACTAATCATAATCTTTTTTCATTCAAACTGTATATCATGACCATCTTTCTATGCCACTAATACAGCATTATCTTTTCTTCCTTTTTTTTTTGATGGAATTTCACTCTGTTGCCAAGCTGGAGTGTAGTGGCGCCATCTCGGCTCACTGCGACCTCCACCTCTCAGGTTCAAGCGATTTTCCTGCCTCAGCCTCCAGAGGAGCTGGGACTACAGGCATGCACCACCACACCTAGCTAATTTTTGTATTTTTAGTAGAGACAGGGTTTCACTGTGTTGGCAAGGATGGTCTCCAGCTCTTGACCGTGTGATCCGGCCGCCTCAGCCTCCCAAAGTGTTTGGATTACAGTCATGAGTCACCACGCCCAGCCCCCCCACCTTTTTTTTGAGACAAAGCCTTGTTCTGTCATCCAGGCTGGAGTGCAGTGGTATAATCATAGTTCACTGCAACCTCTGCCTCCCAGGTTCAAGTGATTCTCATGCCTCAGCCATAGGAATAGCTGTGGCTAGAGGCACACACTACCACACCTGGCTAATTTTTGTATTTTTAGTAGAGACAGGGTTTTGCCATGTTGTCCAGGTTGATTTCGAACTCCTGGCCTCAAATGATCTGCTTGTCTCAGCCTCCCAAAATGCTGGGAAGACACTGTGTCCGGCAAAAAAAAAAGCATCTTCTGTTTAATTTGGCCTATCTCTTCCTTTTCTCATCACTGCATAATTTTGCAGTGTCTGGTTATACCTTATTTTTTCTTAACTAATTCTTTATTGATAGACAGCTAGGTGATTTAATAACTTTATAAAGAATGCTGCAATAAATATCTTTTGTCATTTTTGCACACTGTCCAATTATTTCCTCTACATAAATTCACTTCTTTTTTTTCTTTTTGATACAGAGTCTCACTCTCTTGCAAAGGTTGGAGTGCAGTGGTGCGATCTTGGCTCACTACAACCTCTGCCCCCAGGGTACAAGCAATTCTCCTGCCTCAGCCTCCCGAGTAGCTGGGATTATAGACACGTGCCACCATGCCCGGCTAATTTTTGTATTTTTAGTAGAGACTGGGTTTCAGCATGTTGGCCAGGGTGGTCTCAAACTCCTGACCTCAAGTGATCCACTCGCCTCAGCCTCCCAAAGTGCTGGATGAGCCACTGCGCCCAGCCTCCTCTATACAAATTCTTAAAAGTAGAATTGCTGAGTTAAAAGCTTTCAACTAGGCTTAGATTGTGGAAGACATGCAAATCTGAATTCACTTTACAGGGTGCATTTTGAGACTAAATTAAAACTTCTTAACTTGAGGAAGACAGAAAATACCATAATTCAAAGGATACCATAGAAAAAGCAGCAGAGTAGGAGTTAGAATACCTTGGTTCTAGTGCTTGCTCACCTCCCAGCTAACTGGTTGACCTTTAACAAGCTTCTTAACCTTTTTGCACGACTGACTCTTGCCTCCAGTTCGATCTGGTCTCATGGATCTTCCAAATAATTGACAGAGTCATTTTCTACAATGCAAATATGACCTCTGCTTAAGTCCATCAGGAGCTCACCATTGCCTTCCAGATGAAGCTAAAACCCCTAGCTAACCATGCAGCAGCCTGCGTTTGCAGCTTCCTCTCCCTCCACGTGCCCAGCCAGGACCTTTGATTTAGCTGTTCTCACCTCCTGTCATTGCCCTCAATGCTCACAGTTTGTTAAGCCGCCAGGTGTTGCTTTAGGTTTTTCCCTCTTTCTGAGCACCTGGTCCCCTCTCTGACCAGCTGACTTCTACTCATTCTTCAAGAAATAGCTTGGACTTTGTATGAGTCCATTCTCACACTGATGTAAACAAATACCCAAGACTGGGTAATTTATAAAGGAACGAGGTTTAATTGACTCACAGTTCTGCATGGCTGGGGAGGCCTCGGGAAACTTACAATCATGCCCAACGGGAAGCAAACACATCCTTCTTCACAGGGCGGCAGAAGGGAAAGAATGAGCAAGAACAGGGAAAACTGCCTTATGTAATCACCAGATCTCTTGAGATTTCACTCACTATCGCGAGAACAGCATGGGGAAAACCACCCCCATGATCCAATCATGGGGATTATAATTCAAGATGAGATTTGGGTGGGGACACAAAGCCTAAACACATCGGACTTACGACCTTCTCAGAAGACTTTCCTGACACCGACAGGTTGAACTGATGCCTCTGCTTCTGGCTCTTGTAAACGCAGTGTATTCCTTCACAC
Organism: Pithecia hirsuta; assembly: GCA_963573645.1. Lineage (NCBI taxonomy): Eukaryota > Metazoa > Chordata > Mammalia > Primates > Pitheciidae > Pithecia > Pithecia hirsuta. Next base: position 27,908 of record CAUYLZ010033440.1, read on the forward strand.
ATCCTCTGGAAATAGCACACTCTGTATTATAATGACTGACCTTCTTATCTGGGTCACTTCATTCTTTTGAGGGCAGAAACCATGACTTGTTCATCTTTGAATTCCCAGCATCTACCACAGTGTCTGACACATATAGATGTTTGCTGAATCTTTGTGGAATAAAACAATTGATCTATAAAACAAGTGATTGGATTCAGTAATACAAAATTGTAGCCAAGTATGGTGGCTCATGCCTGTAATCCCAGCACTTTGGGAGGCTAAGGTGGGTGGATCACTTGAGCTCAGGAGATTGAGACCAGCCTGGGCAATGTGGTGAAACCCATCTCTACAAACAATACAAAAAAATTAGCTGGATATGGTGGTGCACACCTGTAGTCCCAGCTACTTGGGGGGGCTGATGCAGGAAGATTGTTTGAACCCAGGAGGACAAGACTGCAGTGAGATGTGTTGGCACCAGTGCACTCCAGCCTGGGCAACAAAGTAAGACCCTGTCTCAAAATACAAAAACTGTAGAAGTTTATGAGAATTAAAAGTTGAAGGAAACATCAGAACAACAACTAAAGAAACAACTCAGAATAACGCAGTAAAAACACACACACACACACACACACGAATCAAAATGGCACACTGGAAAAATAACTATTTAACATAAAAGAAAGCAATAAAAAAGGAACAGAGTAACAAAAAAGACATGAAGCATATAAAAAACAAACAGCAAAATGTCAGGTGTAAATCCAGCCACATCAATAATTACATAAATGTGAATGGATTAAATACTCCAATCAACAGGCAAAGATTGTCAGGCTGGATTAAAAAAACGCAGTGATTCACGCCTGTAATCCCAGCACTTTGGGAAGCCGAGGTGGGCGGATCACGAGGTCAAGAGATCAAGACCATCCTGGCCAACATGGTGAAACCCCATCTCCACTAAAAGTACAAAAAATTAGCCGGGGGTGGTGGTGCATGCCTGTAGTCCCAGCTTCTCGGGAGGCTGAGGCAGGAGAATTGCTTGAAACCGGAAAACGGAAGTTGCGGTGAGCTTGGATCAAGCCACTGCACTCCAGCCTGGCGATAGAGTGAGACTCTGTCTCAAAAAAAAAAAAAAAAACAGGATCCAACTATATGTTGTCTATAAGAGACACACTTCAGATTCAAAGACACAAATAGGCTGAAAAAATGTATACCATGCAAACATAAGAGAGCAGGAGTGGCTATATTAATATCAGACAGAAGAGAATGTAAGACAAAAAATGTTACTACAGACAAAGAGGAACATTTTAAAGTGATAAAAACAGTGGCTCACACCTGTAATCCCAGCACTTTGGGAGGCAGAGGCGGGCAGATCAGCTGAGGTTGGAAGTTCGAGACCAGCCTGACCAACATAGTGAAACCCCATTTCCACTAAAAATACAAAAAAAATTAGCCTAGCATGGTAGCAGACGCCTGTAATTCCAGCTACCGGGAAGGTTGAGGCAGGAGAATTGCTTGAACCAGGGAGGTGGAGGTTGCAGTGAGCTACACTCTAGCCTGGGTGGCAGAGCAAGGCTCCATCTCAAAAAAAAAAAAAAAAAATCAATACATCAGGAAGACATAACAATTATAAACATATATGTGCCCAATAACAAAAGTAGAAGGGAATTGTAGAATGAATTCTAGATCCTTTACAGTGTGTAAATTACAGTGTGTTTTCAGAATCATCCCTTGGAACCTCTCCAGATTCTTGATCTGTGGCTTCCTGTCCACTCCATTCTAAGGTGTTATCATGCTCAAGTGCACCACAGTGGTGGTCTTGATGGGGAAAAGAAATCACAGTAGCACTAACAGGAAACAGCTTGAGGGAAACAGCTGTCATTTTGAGATGTAGGGGAGATGTTTAAGAGTCCATGTTGAACATCCGAACTTCTGGTGTTCGGATTTTTGTCAGCCCACAGTCAGTTTCTTCTCTTGAGTCTTTTCCTTTAATTGGTCTTCTTGCCACACCTCGTTCCTCAGTCATTCCGATCTTGATCTGAGAAATCTCACATTCTCCTCATTGAGTTAGCATGGTTTTCTACTCTAGTACCAATTCTACTGTTAGACGGAAAGAACCATCTTCAGGTGCGACAGGAAGCCCTAATTATTGATTTAAAATTCCCCTACCTTCCTCCAACTTCTAAGGAAGTTAACTCAGGAATTATTGGAGTAGGTTGAAGATTCTCTGAGTGGAAGAATGGGTGAGAGTCAAATTAGAGAAGTACTGTGAGGACTGAATGACCCTATCTAGGAAAGACAGTTTACAAATGAAAGGTATGGGAGTTGGGTACCTAGGTAGGGATTCTGGAATCATCTTAGCCAGAGAGGAGACAGAGGAAAAACACGGAGGAGATTCGGGGGAGAGAGTATCAGGATGGATATACAGGGAACAGATTCACACTTCAAGGGGACATTTAGACATTCTGCCCTGGGATGAGCAAAATCACCCTCTCTTTAATCTCCCGACAAAACGTTGAATAAAAAGTAAGACACTACTCATTATTGGAGCAGGATCTGTTGATTTTGTTTTTTATTTTGTTCTTTACTTTCTTAAAATTCATTTGTTTTTGAAGTGATGATGTGCTAAGACCAGCCTGAAGGTGGCCAAGGGCAAAAGCAGAGGTTGTTACTTGCAGGCTACGTTGACACTGGGCAGTCAAATTCACAGCCGAACACATCAACACATACTGGCTGAACATTAATTAGTTCTACCTAGTTACAGGGTTTCCAAAACGGATGAGACATTGTGTCTCCCCTCAAGGAATTTGTGGGCTGGTAAAGGAGACAGACACATTAACAGATCATTATGTAATATGCTAAGTGCTTTATTAGAGGGAAAAAGCTGGGTGCAGGCAGAGCGCAGTGGCTCACGCCTGTAATCCCAGCACTTTGGGAGGCCCAGGCAGGCGGATAACCTGAGGTCAGGAGTTCGAGACCAGCCTGGCCAACATGGTGAAACCCCGTCTCTACTGAAAATACAAAAAATTAGCCAGCCGCGCTGGTGCATGCCTGTAGTCTCAGCTACTCAGGAGGCTGGGGCAGGTGGATCACTTGATCCCGGGAGTTCGAGACCAGCCTGGACAATGTGGCAAACCCCATCTCTACGAAACAAAAACAAAACACAAAAATTCACCAGGTGTGGTTGTGTGCACCTGCTACTCAGGAGGTTGAGGCAGGAGGATCACCTGAGCCCAGGAGGTTAAGACTACAGTGAGCTGTGATTGGGTCACTGTACTCCAGCCTGGATGACAGAGCAAGAGCCTGTCTCACCAAAAACAACAGCAAAACCAGAAAAAACCCCCCTAAAACCAGGTGCCAGTTAACTTTGAATTTCAGGTAAACAACATACACAATTTTTTAGTATAAGTATGACCCATGCAATGTTTGGGACACATTTATCCTAAAAAATTTTTATTTATGAGAAATTCAAAGTTAATTTAGTGTCCTGTTTTTCGTTTGTTTGTTTTTGAGGCAGAGTCTTGCTCTGTCTCCCAGGCTGGAGTGCAGTGTTGCAATCTTGGCTCACTGCAACCTCCATCTCCTGGGTTTAAGCAATTCTTCTGCCTCAGCCTCCCGAGGAGCTAGGAGTACAGATGTGTGCCACCAGGACCAGCTAATTTTTTGTATTTTTAGTAGAGATGGGGTTTCACTGTCTTGGCCAGGCTGGTCTCAAACTCCTGACCTCATGAACTGCCCGCCTTGGCCTCCCAGAGAGCTGGGATTACAGGCATGAGCCACCGTGCCCGGACTTTTTTTTGAGACGGAGTCTCTCATTGTTGCCTGGGCTGGAGCGCAGTGGCACAATCTCAGCTCACTGCAACCTCCACCTCCCAGGTTCATGCGATTCTCCTGCTCTGCCTCCTAAGTAGCTGGGATTACATGCACACACCACCACACCCAGCTAATTTTTTTGTATTTTTAGTAGAGACTGGGGTTTCACTATGTTGGCCAGGCTGGTCTCGAACTCCTGACCTTGTGATCAGTCCACCTTGGCCTCCCAAAGTGCTAGGATTACAGGCGTGAGCCACTGCATCCAGCCTGGTGTTCTGTATTTTTATTTGTAAACCTGGCAGCCTTAAGTCCAAGATCCCATGAGATCACATGACTAGGGGACCTGAGTTAACCTGGGCCGCAACGGAAGAAGGTGATTGGAGAAAGCATGAGATCTGCAGAACAAGAAGCTGTACATGGGAGAGGAGGCCAGAGAGGGGAGTGACCCTGGAGGAGTCAGCATAAATGCAAACAGAAATCGGCCCCGACAGAGCATTCAAGAGTCTGAGAGAAGGCTCCTGGGGTTTGAGCACAGACGTTTAGTTCACTGGGATATGGAGAGAGGAGAAGCAACTGGAAAATGAATAAATATATCATGCTTTGAAGGAGGCATGCTGTACAAGTAAATGTCAGGTGCAGTGACTCAGGTTATTGATTTGAAAGATGAGTCAATGGAGATGTGTGCTGGACTTACTCAGTCCCTCTGTTGTCAAGGAAGTCCGAGGCGGCCAGCACTAGATCCTTAAACAATGCAGAGTCCTTCCCCGAATGAATCTGACTTTGCCTGTAAACCGCGGAGAGTTTCAAAAAATAGAAAGCAGCTAGGTGCGGTGGCTCATTCCTATAATCCCAGCACTTTGGGAGACGGAGGCGGGCAGATCACAAGGTCAAGAGTTCGAGACCAGCCTGGCCAATATGGTGAAACCTCTTCTCCACTGAAAGTACAAAAAAACTAGCCAGGCTTGGTGGCACACACCTGTGATCCCAGCTACTTGGGAGGCTGAGGAAGAAGAATCGCTTGAACCCAGAAGGCGGAAGTTGCAGTGAGACAAGATTGTGCCACTGCCCTCTGGCCTGGGCGATGGAGGGAGGCTCTGTCTCAAAACAAAAACAAAAACTGGAAAGCATTACAGGTGGCCAGGTTGTTTCGGTTTATATAAAGTGCAGCATAAATGATCTGTGAGAGAGAGGCCATTGGGATAATTTTTTTTTTTGAGACAAGGTCTTGCTGTGTTGCCCAGGCTGGAGTGCAGTGGTGCGACCGTAACTCCCTGCAGCCTTGAATTGCTGATCTTAAGGGATCCTCTCACCTCAGCCTCCTGAATAGCTGGGACTGTAGGTGTGCACCAGTATGCCTGGCCAATTAAATAATATTTTTTTTTTTTGGTAGAAACAGGAGTCTCACTATGTTACTCAGGTTGGCCTTGAACTGTTGGCCTTAAGCAATCCTCCTGCTTCGGCCTCCCAAAGCCCTGAGATTGCAGGTGTAAGCTACAGCTCCTGGCCTGAAACCCCCTTGAAGGCATCGTTTGAACCACTGTTACCACAGAAACGTGGCCAGATTCAATGTAGAGAGTGAATAGAAGCTGGGCTGGAGCCTATGCTAGTTATGATTTGTGGAGACACAAAAAGATGCCCCTCCTACTTTAACCACCTTCCCTTGCCTCGTCATTTGATCAACTCTGAATAGCTGACTTTAGCTTTCACATAGCCTCCTCTAACATATTTTCAGGGTGGCCTTAACAATTAATCATAGTAACTTCTCACCTTTTTTTTTTTTTTTGAGATGGAGTCTCGCCCTGTTGCCCAGACTGGAGTGCAATGGAGTGATCTTGGCTCACTGCACTCTTCACCTCCCAGGTTCAAGCAATTCTCTGCCTCAGCCTCCCGAGTAGCTGGGATTACAGGCGCCCACTGGCGTGATCTTGGCTCACTACAACCTCCGCCTCCCAGGTTCAAGTGATTCTCCTGCCTGAGCCTCCTGAGTAGCTGGGACTACAGGCACCTGCCACCACGCCTGTATGATTTTTTGTATTTTTAGTAGAGACGAGGTTTCACCATGTTAGCCAGGATAGTCCTGATCTCTTGACATCCAGATCCTCCCACCTCAGCCTCCCAAAGTGCTGGGATTACCGGCGTTCGCCGACACCCAGCTAATTCTTTTTTATGTTTAGTAGAGATGTGGTTTCACCATCTTGGCCAGGCTGATCTTGAATTCCTGACTCGTGATCCACCTGCCTCGGCCTCCCAAAGTGCTGAGATTACAGGCGTGAGCCACCGCACCCAGCCCAATAACTTCTCACCTTACATCCTCCCCAAAAGATGTCACTTTGCAAGAACATATTCAAGGAACCTTCCCCAATCCTGACCCCCATCCCTACCCCAGCTCCTGCTGCTGGTGACACAACTGCCTTAGCTATGAGGCTGTGCCATCCTAGAGCTACGACTTTCCAATGTTGGGATACCCCAGCATCATCAAGCAAAATTGAGGTTCTTTTTGTGTGTGTTTAAAAAAAAAAAAAAAAAACTTGAGGCGTAAAACTGTTAACAGAAAGGGGTCCCGATCCAGACGGCAAGAGAGGGTTCTTGGATCTTGTGCAAGAAGAAATTTGGGATGACAACATAAAGTGAAAGTAGTTTATTAGAGAATCAAAGAATCAAGAATGGGTATGACTCACACCTGTAATCCCAGCACTTTGGGAGGCTGAGACGAGCAGATCACCTGAGGTCAGGAGTTCGAGACCAGCTTGGCCAATATGGTGAAACCCCATCTCTACTAAAAATACAAAAATTAGCTGGGTGTCATGGCAGGCGCCTGTAATCCCAGCTACTTGGGAGACTGAGGCAGGAGAATCACTTGAACCCAGGAGGCTGAGGTTGCAGGAGAGCTGAGATTAGGCCACTGCACTTCAGCCAGGGCAACAGTGAGACTTTGTATCAAACAAACAAAGAAAATCCAAAGAATACCGGGCACATTGGCTCATACCTCCCATCACTTTGGGAGGCCAAGGTGGGAGGATTGGTTGAGGCCAGGAGTTGAAGACTACGCTGGCCAACATACAGAGACCCTGTCTCTAATTTTTTAAAAAAGAAGAAGAAACAAAAGAATGGCTACTCTGTAGGCAGAGCACTCCCGAGGGCTGCTGGTTGACTATTCTTGTGCTTATATCTTGGTCATATGCTAAACAAGGGGTGGATTATTCATGACTTTTTCCGAAATGGGGCAGGGAATTCCTGAAACTGAGGATTCCTCTTCCTTTTGGACTATATTGGGTAACTTTCGGAAGTTGCCATGGCATTTGTAAACTGTCATAGGGCTGGTGGGAGTGTCTTTTAGCATGCTAATGCATTATAATTAGCATATAATGAGCCATGAGGGCGATCAGTGGTCACTTTTGTTGCCATCTTGGATTTGGCAGATTTTGGCCAGCTTCTTTATTGCACCCTGTTTTATCAGCAGGGTCTTTGAGACCTGTATCTTGTGACGTCCTGTCTCATCCTGGGACAAAGAATGCCTAACTTCCTGGGGATGCGGCCTAGCAGGTCTCAGCCTTATTTTATCCTTATTCAAGATGGAGTCACTCTGATTCAGATGCCTCTGACAAAGCCAGCTTAGATGAAGACCTAACACCCTTGAGCAAATGAGAGATCTGTGTGATGGAACAGTGACATGTTTTGACTGGGGTGGTTGATCCCATGAATCTGTACATGTGATAAAAATTTCACAGAACCCCACACACATACACACGCGTACGCAAACGAATGGATGTAAAACTGGTGAAATCTGATTAAAGTCACTAGATATTATCAATTTCGTTTTCCTGGTTGTGATACTGCACTAAAATCATGCAAAATGTCATCACTGGGGAACATTGGGTGAAGGTTTTTTAGGATATCTCTAAATTATTTCAAACAGATATAAATCTACAATTCTCTCCAAATAAAAAGCTAAAAATAGAAAACACCCAAAAAACAAAAAACAAAAAACAATCTCAAACACTAACACCTTGTATCCACCATCCACATTTGGTTAATGCTAAGATATTTTTTTTTTTTTTTTTTTTTTAAGACAAGGGTCTTACTCTGTCACCCAGGCTGGAGTGCAATGGTATGATCTTGGCTCACTGCCACCTCTACCTCCTGGGTTCAAGCGATTCTCATGCCTCAGCCTCCTGAGTAGCTGGGATTACAGGTGACAGCAACCACGCCCGGCTAATTTTTGTATTTTTAGTAGAGACAACTTTCACCATGTTGGCCAGGCTGGTCTTGAACTCCTGACCTCAGGTGATCTGCCTGTTTTGGCCTCACAAAATGCTGGGATTACAGCCGTGAGCCACCACACCCAGCCCTAAGACCTTTGTATTTATCTTTTTTAGAAAAATAAAACAAAGCCTTAAAGATTCAGCTGAAGAATCCCACTCAGTCCTTTTTCTTTCCAGAAGTGACCGTGGTCATTGAATTAATGTGTATCTATCTTTTCCACGTTTGCTTTTACTGTATAATGTGTATATTCATAAACAGTCTGTGATATCCTGTTACACATTTCCTTTGATAGCTTAGTTTGCCACTAAACATTATGTTTTTAGGGTGTATGCATGTTGGAACATGTAGACCAATTCTTTTAATTTGTTAACTGCTCAAAGTATTTCTAATAGGTGAATATACCACAAATTCTTCAACCAATTTTCCACTGATAATAGATAGGTTGTTTTCCATTTTTTACTATTACCAGACACTGCGATCATGGCCATCCAGGTATAAACGCCTTTGTGATCCAGGAACAAGAGTTTCTGCAGGGTGTTTATCTAGAACTGGAAGTGCTAAGCAGACAGTGTGCACATATTCAATTTCAGTAAACATTGAGAAACGGCTATCCAACTGTGACTATACAAATTTATGGCTGTCCCAGCAGGGGGTAATGATCACCATTTACTTACATTTTCACCAACCAACCCTGAGCTTTCCAGACTGTTAAAAGTTTGCCAATCTGATGGATGTAAAATAGTATTTCATTGATACTTTATTTTTGCATTTTCCGGATTACCAACGAAGTTAGACATCTCTTCATATGTTTATTAGTTGGAGTTTCCTCTTCTGTGAATCCTGAGTTTATACCCTTTTGCCTTTTTTTTTTTTAAATATTGTGTGTCATTGTTATAGGTATTTTTTGTATTTGGTTCCTGATTTTTTGTGTGTTTCTGTATTATAAATTTCAGCTTGCGGCCTGTCTTTAAAAAGTGACTTTTTAATTTTGCGATTATAATAGTTTGCATGCAGTTGTAAGAAATAATTCCGAGATCTATGTATACCTTTCACCCATTTTACCCCAATAGTGACATTTTGGACAACCAAGTTCAGTATCAAAGACAGAAAATTGACATTAATGCGATCCACTAATCCTATTCAGATTTCACCAGATTTATGTGTATGTCAGTGTGTATGTGTTTATGTGTATTTAGTTCTATACAATTTTATTATATGTTAAGATTTGTGTGAGTCACGATGCAGTCAAGAAGATACAGAACAGTTCCATCACAACGGTTCTTCCTGCTCCTCTGGCATAGTCACAATTACCTTCCCCCATTCAAACTCTAGCAACTACTAGTTAGTCCTCTGTTTCCATGATTTTGTCATTTCAAGAATGTTAAAGAAGTGGACTCATACCGTATATAACCTTTTTGAGATTGGCTTTTTTATTCACCATAATTATCTCAAGTTCCTTCCAAGTTACTGTGTGTATCAGCCATTCATTCCTTTTCATTGCCAACTAATATTTCATTGTATGGATGTACCACAGTTTTTTTTACCCACTGAAGGACATCTGGATTATTCCCAGTTACAGGCTATTATGTGTAATACTGCTATGAATACTCTTATACAAATTTTTGTGTGAACATAAGTTTTCATTTCTCTGAGATAAATGCTCAGGAGTGCAGTTACTGAGTTGTATCAAATGCGTATTTAGCTCTATGAGAAATTACCAAACTATTTTCTAGAGTGGTTGTACCATTTTACATTACCATTGGCAATGCACAAGGGATTCAGTTTCTTCTCATCCTCACCAGCATTTGGTGTTATCATTATTTTTTATTTTAGCTAGACTGATAGGTATGTAGTGACATCTTGTGGCTTTAATTTGCATTTTTTTTTATAGCTAATGCTGTTTCACATCTTTGTATGGGCTCATTGGTACGTCCATCTGTCTGTATATTCTCTTCAGTGAAATGTCTGTTCATGTCTTTTGTTCACTTGCTAATTGGTTTATTTGGGGTTTTTCTGCTGTTGAGTTTTAAGAATTCTTTACATATTCTAGATACAGGTCCTTGCTGGATATGTGATTTGGAAATCTTTTCTCCTAGTCTGTAGCTTTTTTTTTTTTTTAATTATTATTATTCTCTTGTCAATGAAGAGTCAAACTCTGTAAAATATTTGAAGTATTCTGAGCCAAATGGGAGTGATCAACGGCCTGTGACACAACCCTCAGGAGATCTTGAGAACACATACCCAAGGTGGTGGGGCTGCAACTTGGTTTTATATGTCTTAGGGAGATATAAGGCATCAACCAGTATATGTAAGATGTTCATTGGTTTGGTCCAGAAAGTCAGGACAGTTGGAAGCACGAGCTTTCAAGTCATAGATGGATTCAAAGATTTTCTGATTAGCAATTGATTGAAAGAGTTAAGTTATTGTCTAAAGGCTGAGAATTAATAGAAAGGAATGTCTGGGTTAAGATAGGGGTTGTAGAGACCAAGGTTTCATTCTGCAGTCAAAGCCCCTGGGTAGCAGGATTCAGAGAGGATAGATTGTCAGTGTTTCTTTTCTTTTTCTTTTTCTTTCTTTCTTTCTTTTTTTCTTTTTTCTTTTTTTTTTGTGGGGCAGAGTCTCAGTCTGTTACCAAGCCTGGAGTACAGTGACACAATCACAGCTCACTACAACCTTTGCCTCCTAGGCTCAAGTGATCCTCTTACCTCAACCTCCCAAGTAACTGGGACCACAGGTATGCACCTCCCCACCTGGCTAATTTTTATGTTTTTTGCAGAGATGGGGTTTGACTATGTTGGCCAGGCTGGTTTCAAACTCCTGGCCTCAAGCGATCTACCCGCTTGGCCTCCCAAAATGCTGGAATTACAAGCATGAGCCACCACACTTGGCCTGATTGTAAATGTTTCTTATCAGACTTAAAGCGTCTGTTCTATTAATAATTCCAAAAGGAAGGCAGGTGTAATGAGGCATGTCTGGCTCCTCCTTCCCATCATGGTCTAAACTAGTTTTTCAGGTTATCTTTGAAATGCCCTTGGCTTAGAGGAGGGCTCCATTCAGATGGGTGGGGAGGCCTTAGAATTTTATTCTTGGTTTACACTCTTCACAGGTTCTTTGCAGAGCAAAGGTTTTTTAATTTTGATAAAGTCTAATTTATCAATTTTCCCTTTTATAGATTATGCTTTGGTGTCAAATCTGGGAACTCTTTGGCTCCTTTTAGGTTCTAAGGATTTTCTCCTGTTTCATTCTAAAACTATTATAGTTTTACATAAGTCTGTGAATCATTTTAATTTTTGTGTAAAGCATGATAATTAGGCAGAGATTTATTTTTTTGGCCTATGGATATCCAGTTGTCCAGCATTGTTTGTTGAAAAGGCTTGCCTTCCTCCAATAATTGTCACATGTCCTTCTTTTTCTTTTTTTGGATCAGAGCCTTGCTCTGTTGCCTGGGCTGGAGTGCAGTGGTGTCATCTCAACTCACTGCAACCTCCTTCTCCTGGGTTCAAGCAATTCTTGTGCCTCAGCCTCCCAAGTAGCTGAGACTACAAGTACATGCCACCACACCTAGCTAATTTTTGTATATTTTTGGTAGAGACAGGGTTTTGCCATGTTGGCCAGGCTGGTCTTGAACTCTTGGACTCAAGCAATCCTCCCACCTCAGCCTCCCAAGGTGCTGGGATTACACACATGTCACCGCACCCAGTCTTCATACCTTTGTGAAAAATAATGTGAGCACATTTGTTTGGGCCTATTTCTGGATGCTCTATTATCTTCCTTTGATCTATGTGTATATTCTTCCACCAGTAACACAGTCTTGTTACAGTAAGCTATAGGTATATGTAATCGTTTGTGATTCCTTCCTCTTTATTCTTATTTTTCAAATTATGTTAGCTCTTATAGGTCATATGCCTTTGTATATAAAATTATAGGTTTTATAGGTCCTATGTCTTTATATATAAAATTTTGAGTAAAATTGTTTATACCTTCAAAAATTACCTTGCAGGGGTATTGATAGGAATAGCATTAAACCTATAGGCCATTTTGAGGACAACTGACATCTTCACTATGTGGAGTCTGCCAATCCATGAACACAGTATGTCTCTGGATTTACTGAGGTATTCTTAATTCTTTCTTCGGAATTTTGTAAATTTCAGCATACATATCCCTTACATATTTTGATAAATTATATCTAAATATTTCATTTTCTTTGGAGCAATTATAAATGGTATTGTGTCTTTAATTTTGGTTTCCATATGAAAATTATTAGTATATAGAAATGCAGTTCATATTTGTCTCTTGACATTGGATCTTGCCAACTTCCTAAACTCATGTATTAGCTCTGATAGTTTTTTGGTAAGTTATTGGCAATTTTCTACATAGACAGTTATGTTATCTGTAAATACGGACAGTTTTATTTCTTCCTTCCTAATCTGTATGCCTTTTATTTCTTTTTCTTGTTTTATTGCACTGGCTAGAACTTCAGTACTATGTTGAATAACGATGATGAGAGCAGGCATTCTTACCTTGGTCCCAATTTTCGGGAGAAAGAATTCAGCTTCTCACCATTAAGATATTAACTGTAGTTTTGTGTAGATGCACTTTATTAAGTTGAGGATGTTCTTCCCTATTCCTGCTTTCTGAGACTTTTTATCCTGTGTGGGTGTTGGATTTTGTCAAATGCTTTTTCTTCATCAATTGATATGATTATATGATTTTTCATCTTTATCTTGTTAATATAGTGGATCACACACTGATTGATTTTCAAACTAGCTTTGCATACTTGATTGTCCCACTTGGTTGTGTATGTAATTCTTTTCATACATCATTGGATTTGATTTGCTTGTATTTTGTTGAAAATTTTTCCTCTAAGTTCATGATGAATATGTTGGTCTGTAGCTCTCCTTTTTCATACTGTCTTTAGTTGTGATATAACAGTAATACTTAGCTTCATAAAATGAATGACAGAGTGTTTTGTCCAATTTGTCCAGCACTGTTTGTTGAAAAGGCACAGTTTAAAAGCTTGCAAAAGAGACATCTCCAGGCAATTTCTGGAGATGTCTCTTTTGGGAGCTTTAAAATTATGCACTCATTTTCCTTAAGGGTTATAGAACTATGCACATTTTCTAATTCATCTTGGATGACTTTGGAAGTGTGTTGTTTTTGAGGAATTGGTCCATTTCTATTAAGTTGTCAAGTTTCTGAGTATAAAGTTGTTTGTAGTATTCCCTTATTATCTATTTAGTGGCTATAGAATTTGTAGAGATACCACATGTTTCATTCCTGATATTAGTACTTTGTATCCTCTCTCACTCTCTCTCTCTCTGTGTGTCTCTTTTCAGAGATAGGAGTGTTGCTTCATTACCTAGGTAAGACTTGACCTCCTGGGCTCAAGAGATCCTCCTGCCTTATCCTCCAAAGTAACTGGAAGTACAAACATGTACCACTAGGCCTGGCTAATTTTTAATTTTTTTGTAGAGACAGGGTCTCGCTATGTTGCCCAGGCTGTTCTCGAACTTCTGGACTCAAGCAATTTCCCCACCTCAGCCTCCCAAAGTGCTGGGATTACAGGCATGAGCCGCTGCAGCCAGCCCTCTTTCTTAATATGAGCATTTAGTGCTATACATTTTATGCTGAGCACTGTCTCCGTATCACATATGTTTTGATGTTTTATTTTCCTTTTCATTTGGTTCTATCCTATAAGTTTCCTTTTAGACTTCTTCTTTGACCCAAGGATTATTTAGAAGTATGTTGTTTAATTTCCAAGCATCAGGAGATTTTCTGTTATATTTCTGTTCTTGATTTCTGGTTTGGTTCCATTATGGTCAGAAAATATAATGCATAATCTTAATTCTTTTGAATTTTTTAGAGATTATTTTTTGGCCCGGCCATGGTCTATCTTGGTAAATTCTCTGTGAGCACTTGGAAAAAAAAATATGTATTCCATTGTTGTTGGGTGAAGTGTTGCCAACTGAAATATCAATTAAGTTGAATGCATTGAAAGTGTTATGCAGTTATTCTATATCCTTGCTGATTTTCCATCTCATAAGTCTACCAGTTGCTCAGAGTGAAGAGCTGAAGTGATCAGTTGTAATTGTAGATTTGTGTACTTCTCCTTTCAGCTCTACTTGTTGCATTTATCTTCAGACTCTGTTGTTTGGTGCATAGACAGGATTGCTATGTTTTCTTGATGGGTTGACCCTTTATCATTATGTAATATTTCTCTGGTAATTTTCTTTTCTTTAAAATCTACTTTATCTGATATTAGTATAGCCATCCTTGCTTTCTTTGGATTAATATTTGTGTATCTTTTCTTATCATTTTACTTTGAATCTGCCTATATCATTATATTTGAAGTGAGTTTCTTGTAGGTAATATATTGCTGTATAATGTTTTCATGTTCATTCTTCCAATCTGTCTTTTAATGATATATTTAGACCATTTACATTTAAGGCAATTATTGATGTGTTAGGGTTTAAGTCTGTCATTTTATTGTTTGTTTCTCCTGTTTTTCCTCCTCTGCTTCTCTTTTCCTACTTTCCTATGGGTTACTTGACATTTTTTATGATTTCATCTTTTTATTTATTTTTTATATAGGGTCTCACTCTGTTGCCCAGGCTGGAGTGCAATGGCATGATCTTGACTTACTGCAACCTCCACCTCCCAGGTTCAAGCAGTTATCATGCCTCAGCCTCCCAAGTATCTGGGATTACCGGTGGGCCCCACCACAGCCAGCTAATTTTTATATTTTTAGTAGAGATGAGATTTCGCCATGTTGGTCAGGCTGGTCTCGAACTCCTGACCTCAAGTGATCCACCTGCCTCGGTCTCCCAAAGTGGTGGGATTACAGATGTGAGTCACTGCTGGCCAGATTCCATCTTTAAAAAAATTTATCATTAATTTTTGTAGGTACATAGTAGGTGTATATTTATGGGTCACATGAGACATATTGATACAGGCATGCAATGCATAATAATCATATCAGGGTAAATGGGGTATCCATCACCTTAAGGGTTTATTCTTTGTGTTACAAGTCAATTATACTCTTTTAGCTATTTTTAAATGTATAACTAAATTATTTTTGACTAGAGTCACCCTGTTTTTTTGTACTCATTAACCATCCTAGAATTCCATCTTAATGTATTTATACTTTGTATAGTTTTCTTAGCGGTTGCTCTAGGTATTATAATGCATATACATAACTTATCAGTCTACCGATACTGAATTTTTACCACTTCAATGGCTTCCATTTAGGTCCTGTCATCTCTTCCCCACTGTTTTTATTTTTTCTGAGAGCAAATCTTACTATGCTGCCCAGGCAGGAGTGCAGTGGCTATTCACAGGCATGATCATGGCACCCTACAGCCTCAGACTCCTGGCCTCAAGTGATACTCCCGCAGCCTCCTGAGTAGCTGGGGCTATAGGCGTGTACCACCATTCTTGGCTATCCCGCTTTTAAAGTAGAATTGTCTTAGGTTTGTTTTTCCAAATTCACTGAGTACCACATCAGATTGTGTTATCGTTTTTGCCTCAAATATTATTATTGCAGCAAATATGACTTAAGAAATACGTAAGATAGTTTATTCTATTTACCCATATTTTGACCCATTCCAATGGGTTTCTTTCTTTTCTAAAGTTCCAAGCCTTCTTCTGTTATCATTTCCTTTCTGTTTGGAGACCTTCCTTTACCCACTCTTTTTTTTTTTTTTGAGACGGAGTTTCACTCTTCTTGCCCAGGCTGGGGTGCAGTGGCGCCACCTTGGCTCACTGCAACCTCTGCCTCCCAGATTCAAGCGATTCTCATGCCTCAGCCTCCTGAGTAGCTGGGACTCTAGGCACCTGCCACCAGGCCTGGCTAATTTTTGTGTTTTTAGTAGAGACAGGGTTTCACTATATTGGCCAGGCTTGTCTCGAACTCCGGACTTCAGGTGATTTACCGGCCTCGGCCTCCCAAAGTAGTTAGGATTACAGGTGTGAGCCACCACACCTAGCCCCTTTAGCCATTCTTTAAGGGCATTGTTTGCTAGCAACAAATTCTCTTAGTGTTTTCTCACCTGAGAATGTCTTTGTTTGCTTTTCATTCCTGACATATATTTTTGCCAGATATAGAATTCATAATCATAATTCTTCCCTTTTAGTTCTTGAAAAATATTGAATCACTTCCTTCTAGTTGCCATGGTTTCAAAGGAGGACTCCACTGTCATTTAAATTGATGTTCCCCTTCAAATAATGCTTTATTTCTCTCTGAATCCATTCAAGATTTTTTTTTTTTTTTTGTCAGAAGTTTAGGGACATGTCTTGGTATGGATTTCTTTGCACTGATCTTATTTGGGATTTTCTCAGCTTCTTGAATACATAGGTTATCTTTCATCAACTTTGGGAAGTTTTCAGCTATTGATTCTTCAAATACCTTTTAAGTACCATATGATTTCTCTTCTAGGAATATGAAATTTTTTAATTTTTTATTTATTTAGAGACAGGGTCTCAATCTGTTGCCCAGGATGGAGTGCAGTGGCGCAATCATAGCTCACTGCAGCCTCGACCTCCTGGGCTCAAGCAAACAGCCTGCCTCAGCCTCCTGAGTTGCTGGAACTACAGGTATGAGGCACCACACTCCACTAATTTCTTTTCTTTTCTTTTTTTTTTTTTTTTTTTTTTTTTTGTAGAGACATAGTCTCACTATGTTGCCAGACTGATCTTGAACTCCTGGCCTCAAATGATCCTCCTGCCTCAGCCTCCCAAAGCACTGGAATTTGAAGCATTAGCCACTGTGCCTGGCCTTTCTCTTTTTTATTTTTATTTATTTTTTTTGAGATGCAGTCTTGCTCTATCGCCCAGGCTGGAATGCAATGGCACGATCTCAGCTCACTGCAACCTCTGCCTCCTGGGTTCAAGCGATTCTCCTGCCTCAGCCTCCTGAGTAGCTGGGATTACAGGCATGCACCACCACACCCAGATAATTTTTGTGTTTTAAGTAGAGACAGGGTCTCATCATGTTAGCCAGGCTGGTCTTCAACTCCTGACCTCAAGCGATCGGCCCACCTCGGCCTCCCAAAGCACGGGGATTTCAGGCGTGAGCCACCACCCCCAGCCCTTCTCTTTTCTTTGTAATCAGGCAGCCTAGCTGTTGAGCTATAGTATGAGGGGTGGCTGATTGTGTATGTTCACTCTCCCCCTTGGTGCTTGTGCCACTTTCCTAACCAATATGAAGAAGAAACTGACGCTGCTGCATTGCTTCCTAGTGGGGTGTTCATTCAGCGCCTTACTGGGCTCTATTGCTGCTGGGGAAGAGAGAGACGATACGCTCATGTAGCTTTGTTGCTGCAGGGTGAGGGCAGAAGCTTAGCTCCCCAGTGGGTCCCACTGACACCAGCTGGTGGGGGAGTGAGACAGGAATACAGACTAGCCTTGCACAAAGTCAGAGGACAGTCCAAAAGACAGTTCTCACTTCTGACACCAGCTGCAAATTTGGGGGCCCCCAAAACTTTCCTCTGGTTTCCTGATTTACTAGAAGGACTCACAGAACTCCCTGAAAACTCTTGTACCCACAGTTACAGTTTATTACAGGGCAAGAGTACAGATAAAAGGCCAGAGAAGAAGTCTCGGGGGCAGAGTATAGGTACGTTCCAAACACAGAGATGACGGTGGAGTAATGGGCAGCTCTAAAGTCCTGGCAATAACATGCGACACAATGCATGGAGTATGGCAACCAGGGAAGCTCACTCAAACCTTGGTGTTACCACTAGACTTTCCTGATACTTCTTTGGTAAAGAAATCAGAGTGCCACCTCCTTCGAAGGGTGAGGGATGGAGAATCAGCCCTGAATTCATTCCCACCCACGCTACCCCAGCAGGGGAATCAGACTGTTAACACCTGCTTCTGCCACATGGGAGTTGGAAAATCAGCTTTAATCTCCTACTAACGATGTGTGAAAATATGCACAAAGTATTGCCAAACAGGGAAGTGCTCCCAAGCGTTGGTGTCCAGAGTTTTTACTGGGGCTCAGTCATGTAGACCTGGTTGGCTGCCCACATTGCTGACCTTATTCTCCAGCCCCTCTGAAGGCTGAGCTGATGCCATGTGACCCAAATCTCCCACCCTAAATCACACCACTTCACCTTCTGATGTGGCCTAAAGCCCCCCATGAACAAAGACACTGTTATTAAGCAGGATGTTCCAAGGGCTGAGAGATGACCTCCCAGGAGCTGAAGGTTAAATTCATTACTGCATGCCCTGCTTCATAACATCTCATTCAGTTTTTTAAATTTTGAGACAGACTCTCACTCTGTCGCCCAGGCTGGAGTACAGTGGCACAATCTTGGCTCACTGCAGCCTCTGCCTACCAGGTTCAAGTGATTCTCCTGCCTCAGCCTCCTGAGTAGCTGCGATTCCCGCGCCCACCACCATGCCTGGCTAATTTTTGTAGTTTTAGTAGCACCAGGATTTCACCATGTTGAGCAGGCTGGTCTCAAACTCCTGACCTCAGGCAATTCACCTGCCTCAGCCTCCCAAAGTGCTAGGATTACAGGTGTGAGCCACTGCGCCCGACCGACATCTCATTCACTTTTATTGCTGCCAGGTGGGTGTGGAGGTTCAGCTTCACACTGAGCCTTGTTGACGCCAGGGTAGGTGGAAAATGCAGCACTGGCTGGCCATGACTGGCACCACTTGTCCAATCTTGGTGATGCTGATTGCGATGGAGGTCCAGGTTCTGACTGGGCTCTGCCAACATCAGAGTGAGAGGGAAAGAAGAGCAGTGTTGAGGAGCCTTACCTTGCAGCAGCTCATTAAGTCTGCAGAAGGGGAGGGGAGAGAGACGGGGGAGACCCATCACCAGACCCTGATGACATGGCTATGCAGGAAAATCAGGGTACCACCTTCTTCCGCTGTGTGGGAGATAGAGGATCAGCCTCCCACTCATCCCCATCTAGGTACCCCAGCAGGGGAAATCAGCATCACCACCTGCTGCTGCCATGTGGAAGCTGCAAGACCAGATCTCCAGTTGGCCCTGCTGAAATGACAGGGAAAGGGTTGCAGTTTTCCCATCGGTTTTTGGCTGGCAGGGCAGATATGGTTAAAAAAAAAAAAACTCTCTATAATCTCAGCATTTTGAGAGGCCGAGGTGGGAGGATCGCTTGAGGCTAGGAGTTCAAGACCAGCCTGGGCAACTGTTTTAGTCTGTTCTCATGCTGCTATGAAGAAATACCTGAGACCTTATAAATTCCTTATAAATTTCTTATAAATACCTTATAAATTCCTTAATTTATAAGGAAAAGAGGTTCAATTGACTCACAGTTCCGCATGGCTGGGGAGGCCTCAGGAAACAGAATTGTAGTAGAAGACACCTTTTCATAGGACGGCAGGAGAGAGGATGAGGGCAAGCAGGGGAAATGCCAGATGCTTATAAAACCATCAGATCTCATGAGACTCGCCCATTATCACGAGAACAGCATGGGGGAAACCACCCCCATGATTCAGTTACTTCCACCTGGTCCTGCCCTTGACACGTGGGGATTACGGGGATTACGATTCAAGGTGAGATCTGAGTGGCAACACAGGGCCAAACCGTATCAGCAACATAGTGAGACCTCCTTCTCTACAAAAACTACAATAATTAGCCAGCTGTGGTGATGCATGCTTGTAGTCCCAGCTGCTCAGGAGGCTGAGGCAAGAGGATTCCTTGAACCTGAGAGGTCGAGCCTGCAGTGAGTTATGATTGTACCACTACACTCCAGCCTAGGCAACAGAGGGAGGCCCTGACTCAAAAATAAAAATAGATTAAAAAATCCTGTTGTTGGTTTTCTTTCTTTTCTTTTGATTCAGGGAAACTGGCTTTTCTTAGAGCCTTTTTTTGTCCGTGCCTGGTAGTGGTTCCAGGTCAGAGACTTTTCCTGTACTGTGTCTGGGATGTTGGGGTATATGGAAGACAATCAGGAAACTCAGGCTACTCACTGCCGTGAATGCCTCAAGTCTCAAGATTCGGAGGTTGTCTGCCTTCTCCTTTTCACCTTTCAGAATCTCTCTATGCTTGTCTGCTGTGTTATGTCTGTGACTCATCAGTTGTAAGAGAGAAGATCTGGGAAGAATGACACTATTCCATCTTGGCCAGAACCAGAAGTCATGTAGCTTGGCTTTCACTTTGCTTCTGATATTGCACTTAGTTTTGACTTTTAATGAGTCAAATGCATTGATCTTTTCCTCTAAGGGCTTTTTTTGTTTTGTCCCTGTTTAAGAAATCCTTCTGTCTACATTCAGGTCATAAAGATAGCTCAGACTTTTTCTCTAGTTTTTTTTTTTTTTTTCAAATGAAGTCTCTCCCTGTTTTCCAAGCTAGAGTTCAGTTGCATGATCTTAGCTCACTGCAACCTCCACCTCCCAGGTTCAAGCAATTCTCCTGCCTCAGCCTCCCAAGTAGCTGGGATTACAGGCACATGCCACCATGCCCAGCTAATTTTTGTATTTTTAGTAGAGATGGGGTTTTGCCATGTTGGCCAAGCTGGTCTCAAACTCCTGACCTCAAGTGATCCTCCCACCTCAGCCTCCCAAAGTGCTGGGATTACAGGCGTGAGCCACCGTGCCTGGCCTTTTTCTCTAGTTTTAAAGTGTTTTCCCCACCCCCATATTTAGGTCTTCAGTCTAACTGGAATTTATTTTTGGGTGTGATAGTGATTTTCAAAGCATGATCCAAGGCCCCTGGGTGACTGAGATCCTATCAGGAGGAGTATGAGATCAAACTATTTTCCTAACGATGCCAAGATTTTTGATTTTTTATTGTTGACATTTCCACTGACGATGCCAAAGAATTGGTGGGTAACACTGTTCGTACCTTAGCACAAAAAAAAAAAAACACAGGGCACGCCACTCTACTCATCGTCATATTCTTCACGCCCATGCATTCACAGGTAAACAAACATGTACCAGCTTCACTTAAGAATATTCTTGATGAAGCAATGAGAGTTATTATTGTTACCGACCCCTGATCTGGAGTATGTCTTTGAGCGCTTCCGGATGATGGCACAGGAAGCACATGGAACGCGCTTCTCCTGTCTTCCGAAGCACAGTGGTTATCTCCAGGAAAAGCACTGATGCAACGGCTTGAACGGAACCAGCTGCCTTTTGTCTTTTGTTTTTTTGTTTGCATAGAAACTCTGGTTTTTCAGCCTTGGATATTTGTCAGACATTTTCTCAAAAGTGAGTAAGTGAGCCTGTCACTTCAAGGAAAACAACTGACAGCGTTTGTTGCCGGTGATCAAACTCGAGCTTTCAAATAAACAATTAGAATTTTGGAACACTCGCATCTGTTACCATGATCTCGATGGTTTCCAATAGAAGACTTTTTTGATGTGGTTGGTGGTAATGTTAATGAATGAATGTGATTTTGGGGATGAAATGTGTCAAATGTGGAAGATCGGCGTAACTCAGTGGACCAATGTTTTGTAAATGACTAATACGTGATATTCCAAAATCATGCTTGAGCAAAAGATCGTTCGAAGAGTAAGTTAGACCAATGGCTTTTCATGTAACAGAGTATGAAAAGTTCATTGATATAGTTTCAGATTCCAAATTGCAAGTAAACATTAAGAAACAACTACTTCTTGAGTTTTGGTGTCATGGAAAATGAGAGTATTCACAATAATTCTGAAAAGGCTATTACTAAGGCCTTTATTAACCACACATTTCTGTGAGGCTAGATTTTCTTTATATACTCTAACCAAAACAATGTATATTATATCAGACTGAACGTAGAAGCAGATATGAGAATCTAGCCAGACATTGAAACGATTTGCAAAAATTTAAAACAATGTCACTCAAAATTGTTTTTGTTTAGAAAATTAGAAGGTTTTTAAATTAAATAACATGTTACTTATTTTACCATGTAATGAATTTATACTGAATTAAAACAAATAAATTAGTAAGGCCAGACGTGGTGGGTGACACTTGTAATCCCAGCATTTTGGGAGGCTGAGGTGGGAGGATCATGTGAGCCCAGGAGTTTGAGACCAGCCTGGGCCACATAGACAGACTCCATTTCTACCTAAAAAAATATTAGCGAGGCATGATAGTGCATACCTGTGGTCCGAGCTAGTTGGGAGGCTGGGGTAGGAGGATCACTTGGACCTGGGAGGTTGAGAATGCAGTGAGCCATTATCATGCCACTACCCTCAAACTTGAGCAACAGAGTGAGACCCTGTCTCAAAAAATGTTTTTCTAAATTTCTCAGTTTATCATATAGTTAACATTGATAGATATATATTTTTAAAAAGCTCTTTGTGGCCTCCATATTTTTTAAATGGCCAGGCAATGTCGATTTATGGCCTGAAATAGAGATCTGATTTGATTTTCTTTTTCTCATGTGAATAACCAGTTTTCCCAGTACTGTAGTCTGTCCTGTCCCTACTAATTTTTAATATAACCTCTTGCCATTAATATGTTTCCATATTCTTGTGGTTCTGTGGCTAGACTCTTTTTCTATTACATATATTTATTTGTCTGTCCATATGCCAATTCCACACTGTCTTAATTACTATTACTTGATAGTATCTTGATATCTGAGGGAAAATTGACATTTTATGGTATGTCTTCCCATCCTGACTATGGCATACTTTTCTATTTATTTATATCTGCTTTCTGTGTCCTTCAATCAAATTTTGTAATTTTCTCTAGAAAGATTTCATATAGTTTATTAAATTCATTCTTAAGAACTTTTCATTTGCTATTGTGATGGTTATAAATTAAACATTTAAATTCATTGGTGCTGCAGTATAGGAATCTATTGAATTTTTTTGTATCAATCTTGTAAACAGCAACTTTGCTGAACTCTTTTACTAATTGTAATAGTTTACAGTTATGCTTGAATTTTTTATGTGATAATCACAGAATATGCAAATTAACACAATTTTCTTCCTTCATTCCTCATGCTCCTTTCTCCCTCCTCATGTTATTGATCGGCTCAGCTCTCAAGTGTAATGTTAATAGTGATGATGTTACTTTTCGTCCTCATAATCTGTTAATTTTTTTTTTTTTTTTGAGATGGAGTCTTGCTCTATTACCCAGGCTGGAGCACAGTGGCACAATCTCGGCTCACTGCAGCCTCTGCCTCCCAGGTTCAAGCAGTCTTCTGAGTAGCTGGGACTACAGGTACGTGCTGCCACGCCCAGCTAATTTTTTGTGTTTTTAATAGAGATGGGGTTTCACCATGTTGGCCAGGCTGGTCTCGAACTCCTGACCTCATGATCTGACCGCCTCAGCCTCCCAAAGTGCTGGGATTACAGAGGTAAGCCACCATGCCTGACACAAGCTGTTAAATTTTGAGAAGTCACCATCAACTTGAAAGACTGAACATATTAAAGTTCATTTGGCTTTTTGCAAAGGCACTTAGGCAGTATTTAACAATATTTTAAATAGACCTAGCCTTTGATCCAGGAATTACACTCTTTTTTTTTTGAGACGGGCTCCTACTCTGTTGCCAGGCTGGAGTGCAGTGTTGCAATCTCGGCTCACTGCAACCTCCACCTACCGGGTTCAAGCGATTCTCCTGCCTCAGCCTCCCAAGTAGCTGGGACTACAGGCACATGCCACCACGCCCAGCTACTTTTTGTATTTTTTGTGGACACAGGGTTTCACCATATTGGCCAGGATGGTCTCGATCTCTTGACCTCATGATCCTCCCACCTCAGTCTTCCAAAGTGCTGGGATTAAAGGCGTGAGGCAGGAATTACACGTTTAGAAATTTGTATTATACAGATATTTGCAGAAATGCATGAAGATCTATATAAAAGAATTTCATTAGAGCATTGTGTCTAGTAATAAAAAATTGGAATCAATCTCCCAGTCCATCCATAGAGAAGTGGCGAAACTATGATAGAGCCTTAGAGCAAAATATTATGTAACTATTTGGAAAAGAATGCAGAAGATCTACTTGCATCATCATTAAACGGTCTTCGAGACATTAAGTAGAAAGTCACCAAGTAGGAAAACAAGTCACAGAATATGTACGGTATGTTCCCATTTCTGCTAAAAAAAAAAAAAAAAGTAAAAACTCACCCATGTGCAGACCCAACTACTACCAGTGATTTGTCAACTCTGGAAAGAGGAGGGGGACTGGAAGAGAGATGTCAAGGGAACTCTTTTTCCTTTTAAAAACATACTTCTAGATTGTTTGCATTTTCTATAATGAGAATTAATTCACAAATTGCTTGTGTACTTTTTTTGTTTTTTGAGATAGAGTGTCGCTCTGTCCCCCAGGCTGGAGTGCAGTGCTGTGATCTCCGCTCACTGCAACCTCCACCTCCCAGGTTCAAGAAATTCTCTTACCTCAGCCTCCCAAGTAGCTGTGCTTACAGGAGCCTGCCACATGCCCAGCTAATTTTGTTTTTTTTTTTTTTTTAGTAGAGATGGGGCCAGCCTGGTCTCAAACTCCTGACCTCAAGTGATCTGCCTGCCTTGGCCTCCCAAAGTGCTGGGATTACAGGCATGCTTGACCTGCTTGTGTAATTCTAAACAATCATCAGGACCATGAACCAGACCATCTGTGAAAGGCGGAGATGTTTCCTGGCAGGATAGGGTCCATCGCCATTGATACTGGCAAGGTGCCTGCTGCTCCTCAGCCTGCTGTAGGTACCAGATTAACCTTGAGTAGAACCAACCTTGAGCAAAGGGGAAAGGAGAGCCAGGCCCTAATCACAGGGATCTCCAGGGGTGTAGATGATGCTAAGGCAACATCTTCTCTGTCTCTAAGAGAAAAAGACTCTGCCCTGAGTATGAACTGATTTGTGTGGTTTGCTGTCCGTGCCCTAAACAGGAAGCCATGAGGTGAGCAGAGACACTTCCCTGCTGCCTGGGGCTCGGAGTTGAGAAGTGAGAAAACAACCTCGTGGTCACCAGAACCATCCAGCTGGTGGCTTTGAATCCTCCATTGATATGTTGGGGGCCTCTGCAGGAGGAGCCTGGCGGGGAGGGTTGAGCCTGGTGATTTAGAGGAAGCAGCTGGTTACTTTCCATGCAGAGCAGCTTGGAGCTGAGTCACTACAATTCAAGGGCACCTGTGGAAGCAGCCATGACTCATGCTACCTTCAGTTTCACATCTGGGGGAGGAAATCACCAACGGAGCAAAGCAAGGCGACTTCCAGGGTTTGTGCGGGATTCTCCCATGTTTAAAAAAGATTGTACAAGATTTAAACACAGCATTTATTGCCTATGTTCCTAGTTACAAAATTAATACATGTACATAATAATCGTTGTAGTCACAGTTATTCTATTCAGCATTCATCCTATGTCAGGTACTAATGCGTCAAATTTTACATATGCTGTCTCACTGTTTCTGATCATTCAATGAGGGAGATCTGTTATTATACCCATTTTACAGACATGGAAACTGAGTCTACACACACACACACACACACACACACACACGTAAAAAGCATAGAAAAAAATCACCGACAATTCTACCCACCCAAATCAACCAACATCCCGAACTGTGTTTTTCTAGTAACCTTTTCATATTTTTCCTGTGTGGCTAATATCCAACTACTTTACTTTTCCATATCCTGCCTTTTTCACTCAGCACGAAATTGCGATCATAGTCCCAAGTCATTGCATATTCTTCAGGAACTTGATTTTAATCAGTCCATATAGCCAAACACTGTATGTTCCCAATTTTTCCACTGTTGCAAAGGGTGCGGTTGTTAGTATGTATCTTAGTGGGCTAACTCGGATTATTCCTCTAGGAAGAACACGGAAGGATACATTCTTTCAAAGAACTGTTCCCTGTTGCTCTGCTCTTCCCTCTACTAGGAGGCAATTGAGCAGAGTGGTTGAGGGTTGGAGAAACCGATGTTTGAGTCCCAGCTCTCTGCTAATCTACAGCTATGCAAACTTGGACAAGTTATGTCCCCTTTCTGGCCCTTGCATACTTACCTATAAAACAAGGCTAAAGTAATATTTATTATCTCAAGGGTTGCTCTGAGGATTAATGATGTAATTACTGTTTATAGAGGCGTCTTAGTCCATTTCGTGTTGCTGTAAAGGAATACCGGAGGTTGGGTAATTTATTTTTTATTTTACTTTTTATTTATTTTATTTTTATGTATTTATTTATTTTAAGATGGAGTCTCACTCTGTCACCCTGGCTGGAGTGCAATGGCTCGATCTTGGCTCACTGCAACCTCCGCCTCCCAGGTTCAAGCAATTTTCCTACCTCAGCCTCCCAAGTAACTGGGATTACAGGCGCCTGTCACCACACCCAGCTAATTTTTGCATTTTTAGTAGAGATGGGGTTTTGCCACATTGGCCAGGCTGGTCTCAAACTCTTGACCTCAGGCCATTTGCCCGCCTCGGCCTCCCAAAGTGCTGGGATTACAGACATAAGCCACTATGCCCGACCAGTTTGGGTGATTTATAAAGCAAAGAGGTTTATTTGGCTCACAGTTCTGCAGGTTATACAAGAAGCATGGCGCCAGCATCTGATTCTGGTGAGGGGCCCAGAAAGGTTACAATCACTGTGGAAAGTGAAGGGGAACAGACATCACATGGCAAGAGAAAGGAAAAGAGAGGAGGGAGGTGCCAGAGTCTTTAACAGCCAGATCTTTCAGGAATTAAGGGTGAGAACTCACTCGATTCTAAAGACGTGGCACCAAGCCATTCACGAGGGATCTGCTCCCATGGTCCAAACACCTCTCAACAGGCCCCACTTCCAACGCTTGGGATCAAATTTCGACATGAGATTTGAGGGGAACAAATATTCAGACCATATCCAAAGGCCTTAGCACTTTGTTAGAAGGTTTCTCTTTCTCCTGCCTCTTAACCCCTATATCTAGTCTCAATGACACTCTGAAATCTCTGCTATCTGCATAGTTAAAATTATGCTCTTCCCCCCACTTGCCTTTTTTTCTTTTTGAGACAGCTTGCTGCCCAGGCTGGAGTGCAGTGGCGCTATCTCAACTCACTGCAGCCTTTACCTCCTGCATTCAAGCGATTCTTCTGCCTCAGCCTCACAAGTAACTGGGACTACAGGTGCTCACCACCACACCTGGCTAATTTTTGTCTTTTTAGTAGAGACGGGGTTTCACCATGTTGGCCAGGCTGGTCTGGAACTCCTGACCTCAGGTGATCCACCCACCTTGGCCTCCCAAAGTGCTGAGATTACAGGCGTGAGCCACCGCGCCTGGCCTCTTTCCCCATTTTTAAAAACCGAAGGCAAAATTCACATAACATCCACCATTTTAAAGTGTAGTCTTCAGTGGCATTATATACATTCACAATCTTGTGCAACCATCACCTCTAGTTCCCAAACATTTTCATCATCCATGAGGAAACCACTTACCCATTGACCCCTTATCCACAGTAGTCACTGTACTTTAAGGTTTCCCATATCCCATACCCAGTGTGGCTGGATCTAAGGGATCAAATGCCATTGGTAGACTCCGTCTTTCCACGTTCTCTTGATTCTGCATCTACCAGTGTTGGCTTCACTCTCAGGCAGATGCTTTCCATATGGTGACCCCAGTGGCTCCAAGCTTCCATTAGGTGTCAGGTAGCAATCCCAACAGAGAGAGACTGTTTCATTCAAAGTTTCATTGGAAGTCACGGGACTGAATCTTATTGCTCCAACATGGATAATTTGTCCACGCCTGAACTGATTACTATGGTTGTGGAGAGGGGAAGAAGTGGTCATAGAATATTCTGATTGCCAAGGTTCTGGGTCATATTCCCCTAAATTACAATCGGAAAACGGGTGCTGGGTGGGACAAAAAAACAGGTGTCATTCAAAGGTCGCTGGGCTTGGGGAGCTGGGCTCAGAGGTCAGAGGGCCTGATCTTGATCTTGCCATCACTTAGCAAATCCGGCCATTCAGGCCTTCACACTTCCTATCTGTAAATGGGTTTATCCCCACCCTTTCAAAGCCCAATTATTACCAGCACTGGGAAACCCATGCTTTCTTGTTCCATCTCGCTCCTGTAATTTCTTCAGGGAAGCATTTGGATGGTCTCTGAACCATTTTTACCTTGAGAAACGGTACTTAGGAAATTATGCGGCTGGATTTTATATCCATTCTGGTCATTTCAGTAATTGGTTCTGAGACACTATTTATTTCCCCAAACTCCATCCCAAGTAGAAACTGCCATTTCCATCTGTGTTATTCAAGGAAGATAGGGAAAGACAGTTGTGGGGGTTTTTTCTCAGGACAAAAAAAAAAAAAAAGGCAAACAGACAACAACAAGAAAAACTAAAGTACAGCCTAAAACCAATCTGTTGGTCCCTAGGTTGGCCTAGGCACCTTAGGCATATGCCACCAGTCCCTCCTCCTGAAAACTAGTCATTCTTGGGAGCTGACCTAGTTAGTGCACAGCCAAGGAAATAATCAGAAATCTAATCTAGCAAATCCATCATTTGAGAGACCCATGCTGATGATTCAGAGAATATGAAAGATGACAGTTTGGCCAAGTGCAGTAGCTCACACCTGTAATCCTAGCACTTTGGGAGGCCAAGGTGGGTGGATCACCTGAGGTCAGGA
Source organism: Pithecia hirsuta (assembly GCA_963573645.1). Classification (NCBI taxonomy): domain Eukaryota; kingdom Metazoa; phylum Chordata; class Mammalia; order Primates; family Pitheciidae; genus Pithecia; species Pithecia hirsuta. The sequence continues at coordinate 56,460 of CAUYLZ010033440.1, forward strand.
GTTCAAGACCAGCCTGGCCAACATGGTGAAACCCCGTCTCTACTAAAAATACAAAAATTGGCCGGGTGGGGTGGCGCAATTGCTGGAACCTGGGAAGCAGAGGCTGCAGTGAGCCAAGATTGCACCACTGCACTCCAGCCTGGGTGACAGAGCAAGACTCGTCTCAAAAAAAAAAAAAAAAAAAAAAAAGGCAGGTTGTTTTGCTTTTAATCAGGTTATGTTTGAGGATTTTTTTGGTCATAGGTGACAAAAACCCACTCAGTTCAGCCAAAAGTGGATATTATTGAAGGATTCTGGGGTGTCTCTCAGAACACAGGGCCATGGTTCCACTGGAATCCAGGAAGGGGACTGGGCCAGTTGTGAATCAAAGAGGTCCCTGTCACCACCTCTACCTCTTGACTGTGTTTCTCTCTTCATGTCTCGTTTATTCTTCTATCTCATGGAAGAGTTGACAGAAGTCAGGTTTAGACTGGAATCTTAATCTCAGTACCAAAATCTCTGGGAAGGAGGCTATTGGTCCAGCTTGTGCCAGATGGCCACACCTGATCCAATCAGATATGGAGAGGGATGTGAGTTGCATTGTATAAACATGATCGTGTTGATGGTCCAGAGAAAAGATACTTCTGAGGGAAAAAAAGGTGTATGTTACACAGGGCTATGAATTAAATTCTAAACTATAGTGAAATACTCTTGTCATTCCCACCTCTTTTAAATAAATCTGAGATGGTCTAACTGCTAGCATAGTTCAGTTCCTGGAGCTAGATTACTGGGGTTTGAATGTTGGCCCCAATATTTGCTGTGTGAATTGAGGTAAATTACTTAACCTGTCTCTGTGCCTTAGTTTTATCATCTACAAAATGGGTATCATAATATTACTTACCTGATAGGGTGCTTGGGGTCATTAAATGTATTAATATAAGTAAAATGCTCAGAACTCTGCCTGGTAAGTAGGAAAGGCTTAAGAAGTAGCTATTATTATTATTACTGTAAAGTTCATTTCATTATGACAGATTATTTTTCAGATTATTCAAAATATAAAAGATGCTTAAAAGGGAACTTTTGTGATAATAGGAAAATAGGGCTAAATAACCATTACTTAAGATTGAATATATCATTGCTCTTGCCCTTGATTGTTATTATTTGAATTCTGGATGGTACTTTTGGTCTATAATCTTGAAAGCTTAAGTAAGGATTTCTTCTAAACAGCCTTATATAAAATAGTAGCAATTCTTGCCACCTTACCTAGCAAGAAAAACCAACTGTTTTATTAAGTTTGCTGGCATAAGACTGGAATTTAAAGCCTTCAATATCTTAGTTTATAAAAGACAAGTTACAGAAAGTCTCTTTCCTGGATGTCTTAAACACAGAGTTACAGTATCCTATAGGGCAGGAGTATATGAACCTTTGCTTAAAGGGCTGATGGTAAATATTTTTGTCTTTGAGGGCCATATTGTTACTGGAAAGAGGTCCCAACCCAGACCCCAGGAGAGGATTCTTGGATACTGTGCAAGGAAGAACTCAAGGTGAATCCAGAGAGTAAAATGAAAGCAAGTTTATTTGTTAAGTTTCTTAAATTATTAAGGAAGCAAGAAAGTAAAGAAATAAAAGAATGGCTACTCCACAGCCAGAGCAGCAGCTTGGGTTGCGTGACTAATAATACTTAATTGTCATTTCTCGATTATATGCTGAACAAGGGGCAAATTCTTCATGAGTTTTTTGGGAAAGACACAGGCAATTCCCAACTGAGGGTTCTTCCCCTTTTAGACCATACAAGGTGACTTCCTCATGTTGCCATGGCATTTTTAAACTGTCACGGTGCTGGTGGGAGTGTAGTTTAGCATGCTAGTGCATTATAATTAGCATATAATGAGCAGTGAGGAGGACCAGAGGTCACTTTCAATGCCATCGTGGTTTTGGTGGGTTTTGGCCGGCTTCTTTACCACAGCCTGTTTAATCAGCAAGGTTTTTGTGACCTGTATCTTGTGCTGACTTCCTATCTCATCCTGTGACTTTCAATGCCTAACCTGGGAAGGCAGCCCAGTAGGTCTCAGCCTGATTTTACCTAACCCCTATTCAAAATGGTGTTGCTGTAGTTCAAACGCCTCTGACAATATGGTGTCTGTCCCAGCTATTCAGCCCTACTGTAACACAAAAGCAGTCATCAACAGTATGTAAACGAATGGGCACGGATGTGTTCTAATAAAGCTTTATTTATAGATGCTGAAATCTGAATTTTTTGCAGTTTTCATGTCATGATGTATTCTCTTTATTTTGATTCCACACTGACCTCTTGCCCCCCATGCAATCATTTTAAAATGTAAAAGCCATTCTTGCCTCACAGGCTGCACAAAAAAGGGGTGAGGGTTGGAGATGGCCTTGGGGATATATTTTTTGGACCCTGCTTTAGGAGATAGTGCATTGGCACTCTGACATGTTAGAAGCAAATGCTTGTTCCTTAGTGCCGAAAAGAAGAACTAGTACTCAAAGAATTTTCTCAGCAAGGCAATTTTACTTTCTGCAAAAAGCGTGCTTCTCAGAAGCCTGATTGTCATGAGAGCACCATAAACAAAGAAAAACAGAGGTTTTGATCCCTGATGCATTGGGTCCTTACTGCTGTGTCCTATCTCCATTGGCTGGAGCTGAACCACACAATCTAGACTGATTCTGATTGACTAGAAACTTACAACTTTCCTATACAGGTAAACACACAATGGAGAACAAAGAAAGGAAGAGTGTTGTTTACAGGAAACTAGGAGAATAATAACATTTCCAGGTAAGGAAGAGGTGTAGATAGTAAGCTGGGAAATGCCCGGGTATGTTCAGACATGTCTGAGCAGGCTATAGGCTAGAACAAATAACTTGGTTAAAGCATAAGGACATAGAATATACTTATTCCCTTAACATATTTAATAGCTGCATGGAGCTTAACAAGGAGTTATTAGCAAAAAGCAAGGAAGCCCGAAGGAAGTTAGTTTTTAAAAGAAGCTATTATTTCTAACATTTATTATTTAACAAAAAGGGAAACTTTCAAGAGGAAATTTTTGCTTTTTACAGACAGCAGGCAGGGGAAATACAAGGTGACTGTCTACTGCCCCTCGGGTTCTAACACTCAGATGCATGTTCACCCCCTGCTTCTTCTCATCATGCATTTCTCTTACAGGATATATAGTATTTGTGTGACCCTCTTGGTTTTATGCAACAGAAAACTCAAACCAAACTGCATGTACAAAAAAAAACGGATGTACTGGTTTACACACTCTAGGGATGGTTGATACAGAAGTCCAAAGTCTTTCACCTGTTTATCTCCATCCCTCAGCTCTTATCCCCTCCATCAGGGCTTTGTTCTTAGGATTCAGGGTTTCTTTCCCCCCAGGGGGGTTCACACCAAAGTTCTGGGTCCGACTACTTCTGGTGCGTATCTGATCCCATATCCATCTGAATCTGAAGGGAAACGGAACACAGTGAGTGCCTTAGACCACCCCATTAAATTTGCAAGTCCTGGGAGTGGTGTGCCTGTTGGTTCCCCAAAGGAAACAGGGGTCCTAGTACCTAAGAAAAGTAAATGGATGCTGGAAGGCAAATCAACCAATGTTCATTGCACATGAGGACATCACACTGTGACATTTAGAATCTAAACACCCTGGACAAAATGTATGGGGGACCTGCCAGGAACCGGAAATTGCTGTTCCTACCCAGTCTTCTTGGAGAAATTGCTGTCCTCCCATTTGAAAATTCCCTTTGCAGCTTCCAGTTTCTTTCTCTTAGAACAGACCTTCTGGCTTGGCAAGCCCAGTCCCACATGGAGGTGTAGTTTTTGTCTTCTGTGCAGGGTCATGGCACTTGCTTGATTGAAATTTTGTCTGGGGGAAGCAATGACTTGAACAGCTTGCAGCCTGGGTCAACCACTCACCACTCTTAGGAAAGGCAGACAGAGCTGCACTTTCCAGCTGGGCTCAAAATAGCTACTTTCTGACGTGGGTCCTCCGTGACTCACGGTGGAGTTTTCCAGGCTCGAGGGGACTGTTGACATTTACTCCGCTCCTCCCACGCCACAGAGTCTAGCTTTTTCTATCTTCCCCCAAACAGAACTCATTACCTCCAGTTTATCCCAGGTACACTTCTTTCTCACCTCATTTTTCTTTTATTTTCAGTGATCCATTCCAGATCCAATATCTTTTTCCTCCATCCTTTGCCAAACCAAGACTTCAGTTTCCAGTTACTGGTGCCCACTTCAAGAGATGCCAGGCAGGGAACTCTCAGGACATATACCAGACCTGGACTGGTATATATGTTTTTGGAGACAGGGTCTCTCTCTGTCACCCAGGATGGAGTCCAGTGGCATGATCATGGCTCACTGCAGCCTTTAACTCCTGGACTTAGGTGATCCTCCTACCTCAGCCTTCTGAGTAGCTGGGACCACAGGCATACGCCACGACATGCAGCTAATTTTTCAAAATTTTGTGGAGATGGGGTCTTGCTGTGTTGCCCATGCTCATCTTCAACTCAGTCTCAAGCAATCCTCCTGCCTCAGCCTCCCAGAGTTTTGGGATTACAGGCATGAGCCACTGCACCCAGCCTCGAACTGCTATTTTAGATCCCACTTTCTCAACCAGGTATGATCCTCGGTGCGTGTGCCCAGAGACATCCTGGCTTCCTGGGATTTATCCACCAAACACCTGGTCACTCAGCCCTGTATGTGGGAACAGCACCTTCAGGGATGTCCCACCCTCTGCAAAGAACTAAGATGCTGCAAAGTTGTCTGTGGCTCAGTCGGAAGAAGTGGAGGTCATCTGCATAAGTGCCGTAGTATGTTTATTGATTTTTATTACTACTTTTTTTTTTTTTGAGACAGAGCCTTGGTCTGTCGCCAGGCGGGAGTACAGTGGTGCAATCTTGGCTCACTGTAGCCGCAGCCTCTGCCTCCTGGGTTCAAGCAATTCTGCCTCACCCTCCCGAATAGCTGGGACCACAGGCTCGTGCCACCACACCCGGTTAATTTTTGTATTTTTAGTAAAGACGGGGTTTCACCATGTTGGCCAGGATGGTCTCACTCTTTTGACCTTGTGATCCACCCACCTCGGCCTCTCAAAGTGCTGGGATTACAGGCGTGAACCACCACACCCGGCCTATTCTTACTTTTTATTTTTATTTATTAATTCATTTAGAGACAGGGTCTTGCTCTGTCCCCCAGGCTGTGGTGCAGTGGCATGATCTCAGCTCACTACAAACTCCACCACCTCCTGGGCTCAAACAATCCTTCCACCTCAGCCTCCTGAGTAGCTGGGACCACAGGCACAGGCCATCATGCCCAGCTATTTTGGTTTTAGTATGTTTTGTAGAGATGAGGGCTCAATATATTGCCCACGCTGGTCTCGAACTCCTGAGCTCAAGTAATCCTCCCCTCTCCGCCTCTCAAAGTGTTGGGATTACAGGCATGAGCCACCATGCCCAGTCCAGTAGGGCATTTACCAATAGCATTTATTGCAGCCATTTTCTTTTATTGCATTTTCCGCGTTCCGGCTATATCCCAGGCTTTGTACACATTAGTAGGCGTTCAATCCTTTAACAACTCTTTGAGGCAGTAGCAGGTCTTCCTATTTCTATACTTGCTCCCTTAGGAGAGCACACTCTCACGGGAAACAGCGACTTTTTTATTTATTTTTTTTGAGACAGAGTTTCCCTCTTGTTGCCCATGCTGGAGTGCAATGGTGAGATCTTGGCTCACTGAAACCTCCACCTCCCGGGTTGAAGCAATTCTCCTGCCTCAGCCTTCCAAGTAGCTGGGATTACAGGTGCCTGCCACCACACAGGCAATTTTTGTATTTTTAGTAGATAGGGGGTTTTGTATTTTTAGTAGATAGGGGGTTTCACCATGTTGGCCAGGCTGGTCTCAAACTCCTGACCTCAGGTGATCTGCCTGCCTCGGCCTCCCAAAGTGCTGGGATTACAGGTGTGAGCCACCATGCCCAGCCTGCTTGTATTTTTTAAAATTAAAATACCCTCAATAGGTTGATCACTAGGACAAATATCCAAACTTTTCAGTGTGAGCTACAGGCCCGGCATCATCTGGCTCTTCCTGTCTCTCCATCTTGTTAACACCCCACCCCCTTCCTCATTTTGCTCCACCCATATCCGCTTTCTCTCTTTCTTCTAGAGACACAATCTCTCTGTGTTGTCGCCTCTCATGGCTTTTGCGCCTGTGGATCCTCTATCTGAAGCATTCTTCCCTTCCGTCTTACCAGGCCAGCTTCTGCTGGTCATTCAGTGTCAGCTCAAATGCCACTTTCTCAGAGAGGCCTTCTGTGACCCCGCTATCTGGAGGAGTCCCCGGATCAATCACTCTCTGGCCCACTAATGGCATTTTACTGTCTCCCTAGCCTTGTCCGTCTAAATGATGTTGTGTGTTTATCTTTTGGCTTGCTGTCTATCTTCCTCATGAAGACAGATACTTCATTTCTGCATGCCTAGCTCCTAGAACGTTGCATGGCATGTGGCGGGTATGTTGAATAAATAAAGAGCCCCCAAGTGACAGAAGGCCATGCCATGTGCCCCAGGCCCCGCAGAGGTGGGACCACCCATGGGCAGAGCTCTGCGTGTTTGAAAGGAGTGCCGGAGAGAATGAAAATCAGACAATTTTTTTAAAAAGTATCCCAATTGGCTGCATCATTGCCTAGTTTTGTGCTCAGTTTTTTTTGTTTTTTTTTGTTTTTTTGGTGTTGTTTTTTTGACATCATTGCCTTTTAAAGCCAGGTCAACTTTTGGACTTGAACCCTCAGGTTTTGCATCTCCCACTGCATTGCTGGGCTGCTAACCCTTCCCAAACCACCAGTTCTAGCTGAGACATACATGAGGTTCTGGAATTTTGCTCCACCGGCAGGTGATCCTCTTCATCTTTCAATGTAGACAGCTTTTTCTCTAATTGTAAAAGCAACACCGTACTCCACTCTCAAGGGAGCGCTCATAACTCCCTACCTTGTAAGTATGGGCTGTGTGTGGTGACTTCCTTTCAAAGAGGAAGTGAAAGGAGAGACTTGACAGTTGAAAAACTTGGCAGACACTCCCTCAGCCAGGGGATCAAGGTCAGTATCCATCGTGCTAATGCATCTTGATGGGATGTAGCACGGGTGTAAAGTGATGAGACTGGTGACCGGGCGCGGTAACTCACGCCTGTATTCCCAGCACTTTGGTAGGCCAAGGCAGGTGGATTATCTGAGGTCAGGAGTTCGAGATCAGCCTCACCAATATGGCGAAAACTTGTCTCTACTAAAAATAACAAAAACTAGCCAGGTGTGGTGGTGTATGCCTGTAGTCCCAGCTACTTGGGAGGCTTGACCAGTTCACGCCTGCACACATCCTGTTTTTCTCCTGGCTGTTCTTCCTTGCCATCCCACCCAGACCACCCCCATTCAGATGAGGATATATCTCACCCTATTTCTTGGGCTTAATTTTCTGAATGAAAATAATGTTCTCGGTGCAGTTCATCTCTCCTGTCAAGTTTCCAGCCTGCAAGGAATTAAATGAGGCACATGATTTTCAGGCTAAGCAATTTTTTAAAACTGAAATATTACTTTAGACAGTCCCAATTTATTTTCCTCTGGATTCCCATCCTTTTAACCCCACCAAGCATGGTTTTAAGCAGCTCCATCTGCTTCTCTAACCATCCTTGCGTGACCTGGGCACTTGATTTACTCCTGAATTGGTTTGTAAATTGGAAGAATTAGGGAGGCGGTTAAGATGCATGAATCATGGCTCAGGATGGATTTATAATTGTCTGTAAATTATAGACATCCTGGGATTGCAGGGCTGGGGGATATTTCAGAATAAAAGGACCCTGAGTAACAGAATGAACCTACAGAAGTGCCAAAAAAGATTCATCGTTTCTGCAATTTTAACTGGGCAATTATGTTATCACTGGTTTGTCAATTTCCACAATTGTAATTCCATAGCTCTAATGATTTGCCTTGAATTAGGAAGTACACTACATTCTCTAATATGGTCCCAAGGGCCGTAGAAAGCAATTGGAGCCCTTCAGCTCGGCATTGGAAGAAACTCGACGGTGTGGTCTGGTGATTCGTTGAAGGTCACTTTGAAGTGTTGGGGAGAGGACACTGAGTAATGTAAAATGACATTACAGTTTGTTAAATAATTTGCCAGTACTACTCTCATATCATCTCTTTCAAAGTCTCACCCTGGAAGTAACACACACATAATTCAAATGCAAACATTTCTGGAAGTCCGACCTGGGAGCTGAAATTCCAGTCTGTGGCAAAGTCTTGTGAATATCCTTAATGGTGACAAACCTTTGCCTTAGAGAGAGTTCAGTATTTGGAATAACCAAAGTCATTTTGGGCCACGGTGTTTGAATAAAGTGGTTGATCAAAACAAGGTGAACATAAAGGTATTTTAACTGCTTTTCTTGAGTAACACATAAACTGATTTGAAAGCAACGAAGAATTTGTTTATTCATACCTCCTCTCCTTATTCCAGAAAGGACTTAATAATCTTATTGGAGCCTTAAAAAAGTTTTAAGAGTTTCAAGAAATGTTGGTAATATTAGATGCATAGAGCTTTCTAAGGTGATTCCTTGAAGAATAACATTCTAGAATATTTGTTAACAAATAATTTTTGTTTGAGATGGACTCTCACTCTCACCAGGATGGAGTGCAGTGGCACGATCTTGGCTCACTGCAACCTCTGCCTCCCAGGTTCAAGCGATTCTCCTCCCTCAGCTTCCCGAGTAGCTAGGATTACAGGTACGTGCCACCACACCCAGCTACTTTTTGTATTTTTTTTTTTCTTTTTTTTCAAGACAGGGTTTCACCATGTTGGTCAGGCTGGTCTTGAACTCCCAACCTCAACTTATCCACCCGCCTTGGCCTCCAAAGTGCCTGGATTACAGGCGTGAGCCACCACGCCTGGCTACTTTTTGTATTTTTAGTAGAGATGGGGTTTCACTTTTTAGCCAGTATGGTCTTGATTTCTTGACCTCATGATCCACCTGGCTCCACCTCCCAAAGTGCTGGGATTAAAGGCATGAACCACCACACTCAGCCAACAAATAATTTACTTTTTTTTTTCTGAGACACAGTCATGCTCTGTTGCCTAGGCTGCGGTGCAGTGACTTGATCTTGGATCACTGCAAACTCCACCTCCCAGGTTCAAGTGATTCTCCTGCCTTAGCCTCAGAAATAGCTGGGATTATAGGTGTGCCCCACCATACCTGGCTAATTTTTGTATTTTTAGTAAAGACTGGTTTCACCATGTTGGTCAGGCTGGTCTCGAACTCCTGACCTCCTGATCTGCCCATCTCGGCCTCCCAAAGTGCTGGGATTACAGGCATGAGCCACTGTGCCCAGCCTAATTTACTTTTATTATCTTAATGTCACTCTTCTCATTTCCCTTCTCCAAGCCTAATATTGGTTTTTGTGGGCATTACACGTGGGACACATATCTTTGGTACCTCTCATCTTCCAAGAGGGCATAGAATGGGATAGTATATGAGGAGGGGTATTCCCAGTCAAGGGCGTTCTGGGAAGGAGGTGAAGTTGGGGCAAGGGATTCCCAGGGGCTGATGTCCTTCCCCAGCCATAGTTTCAGCTGATGTGGAATTCTGAGTTTGGCTGATTTTTCTTTTGATGATGGTGGTGGTGGTAATGATGATGATGACGGTCATGATGATAGTGATGGTGATGGTGGTGATGGTGGTGATGGTGATTGTGGTGATGATGATAGGGATGGTAATGATGGTGGTGGTGATGATGGTGGTGGTGATGATAGGGATGGTAATGATGGTAGTGATGATAGTGATGATATGACAGTAATCGTGGTGATGGTGGTGGTGATGGTGGTGGTGATAGGGATGGTAATGATGTTGGTGATGGTGATGGTGGTGGTGGTGATGATAGTGATGGTGATATGACAGTAATCATGGTGATGGTGGTGGTGATGATACTGGTGACGATGATGATGATAGGGATGGTAATGATGGTGGTGATGGTGACAATGGTGATGATTGTGATGGTGATGATGACAGTAATCGTGATGGTGGTGGTGATGATGATGGTGATGGTGATGATGGTGGTGGTGATGACAGTGATGGTGATATGACAGTAATCGTGGTGATGGTCGTGGTGATGATGATGGTGATGGTGGTGATTGTGATTGTGTTGATGGTGATGATGGTAAAGATAATGATGGTGATAGTGGTGATGATGGTTATGATGATGATGATAGTGATTATGGTGAAGACAGTGACAGTGACAACTGACACTCAGCAAGTCTTCACTCTGTCCTTATGAGGTACTAGGCACCACATTAAGAGCCTTACATATGATCGGTCACTCAACCCTCACTGCAACCAAGGGCACCCTCTATTACTAGTCCCAGTTAACAGGTAGTGAACACCAAGGACTGGGGAAGTTGCATAACTCAGTAACCAGCCACACAACTAGCTATTATGAAATGAATAAACATCGCAAGCTAAGGATTAGTAGACTCACTTTATAAGAGAAACTTGTTAAAGTGGAAACTCGGAGAAGTTAAACAACTTGTCCAGGGGCACAGAGCCAGGTAGGGGCAGAGCCAGCGTTTAGACGTGAGTCACACGGTCAGCCATGTGGTGCTGTGCCATGGCTGCTGGCCCTGAGCTGAGTGGTGTGGATGATGCCCAGTGAGCAGGAAGGCAGTCTGCTTGGTTCCCCACGTTCATACTCAATTTAGTTCCCTCCCTACAAACCACAGTTTCTACCCTTGAAGATGATAATGACCCTATCCTGGGACCCTCCGCTGTAGGCTTATGCGGACTCCTCTATCATGTAGAATGTGACAGGCTGAATAATGGCCCCTCAAAGATGTCCATGCCTGAATTCCCGGGACCTGGAAATCTGTTACCTTGTGTGGTGTCTCAGTCATCTCTAGCTGCTATAACAAAATACCACAGACAAAGTGGCTTAAACCTTATTTATCATAGTTCTGAAGACTGGAAGTCAAAGATCATGGTGTGGTTCACGGTGAAAGCCTTCTTCCTGGCTTGTAGAAGGCCACCTTCTTGCTGTGCCCTCACATGGCAGCATGGCAGGGAGAAATAGTTCTAGCTCTTCCTCTTTGTTTTTTTCTTAAGACAGGGTCTTGCTCTGTTGACCAGGCTGCAGTGCAGTGGCATGATCACAGCTTATCACAGCCTCAAACTCCGAGGCTCAAATGATCCTCTCACCTCAGCTTCACAAGCAGTTGGTACTACAGGTGCCCGCCACCAAACCTGACTGATTTCTTATTTTTGTTAGAGGTGGGATCTTGCTATGTTGCCCAGGCTGGTCTTAAACTCCTGGCCTCATAAAATCCACCCAGTTTGGCCTCCCAAAATGCTGAGATTGCAGGCTTGAGCTTGTCCACTTCCTCTTATAAGGGCACCAATTCTAGCTTGAGGGCTGTACCCTCATTTCCTCCTCCAGTCCTAATCACTTTCCAAAGGTTCCACCTCCAAATACCATCACACTGGGGGTTAGGACTTCCACATATGAACTTTGGCAGGACACAAATATTCAGTCCATAAGATATGGCAAACAGGAATGAAAGTTACAGATGGAATTAAGGGTGCGGAACTTGAGATAGAAAACTATACTAGATTATCTGGGTGGGTCTGATCTAATCACAGGAGTGCTTAAACTCCAGAGAATCTTCCCTGGCTGGGTCAGAAAGAAAGATGTGGGGGTTTAGGCTGGGTGCAGTGGCTCACACCTGTAATCCCAGCACTTTGGAAGGCCAAGGTGGTCGGATCATCTGAGGTCAGGAGTTCGTGACCAGCCTGGTCAACATGGTGAAACCCTGTCTCTACTAAAAATAATAATAATAAAAAAATTAGCCGGGTGTCGCGGCAGGCGCCTGAAGTCCCAGTTCCTCAGGAGACTAAAGCTGGAGAATCACTTGAATCCAGGAGGTGTAGATTGCAGTGAGCTGAGATTGCGCCATTGCACTCCAGCCTGGGCCACAAGAGCAAAACTCTGCCTCAAAATAAAAAAAGGAAGGATCAGAGAGATGTGCCGTGAAAAGAACTCCATTCACCATTGCTGGCTTTCAACATGGAGAAAGGGGCCATGAGCCAAGCAATATAGGTGGCCAAGGAATGTGGAAGCTAGAAAAGGCAAGGAAACTCACTTTTCCCTAGAGCCCCCAGAAAGAAACACAACCCTGCTGCCACTGTTACCAAAACACCAGAGGATTGTTCCAGGTTCTGCAGCTCACTGCACAGAAAGCCAATGATTGAGAGGACAATTATTGCTAAGCAAGAAGAAAGCTTTACTCAGGTGCAGTCAAGGAGACAGGAACTCAATCTCAAATCCAGCTCCTTGACCAACTAAAATTAAGGGTGAAGAAATGTAACAATGTGTAAGAAAACAGGAACTTGGGAGGGGCAAGGAAGCAATCACATGAATAAGGGTCTGGCATCAGATGGTTTGGAGGCTGTAGTCTGGTGAGTTTCAGTTCTTAGATAACTTTTTTTGAGAGGCAAGGGGTTCCTTCCTGAGGAAGTATCTCAGATAAAACAAATACAGGTTTTAAGCTTTAAGATTAGAAGGGTCAATTTCTATGTTTATCAATAAAAAAAACACAACAACAAAAAAACCTGTCTATGGGACTACTGGATCAGTTTCAACACCTTGATTTTCACATCCAGGGGGCCTCTGACCTCCAGAACTATAGTAAACGTGTGTTGTTTTAAGCCACTAAATTTGTGTTCATTTGTTATGGCGGCAATAGACAACTGAGCCACAGATTGGTATTTTTTTCCATTGTCACGCCTCTTGCCTTGTATCGTCAGTTGCCACTATTAGTTTTAGCTGGGGAGGCAGTCGGAGCATGAAGTCAGCATGAACGATGATGATCTCCAGAGACGGAAGCCCTAGGGTGGCGGGATGATCCCTGCTGTGCCCCCTCTTCATTAGCCACAGTACTTGGCTGGCATTTGAGCAGACTGGTTATCACTGCAGCATTCACGCTCCTGCCCCCGGCTTCCTGTTCTTCCCTCTCTTCAAGAGCACTCAATGCATCTCTCTCCAAATCAGTGCTTCTCCGCCTTTAATGTGAGTGATAATAGCTAACATTTAGCACACTGTGTTCAGTATGTGAATCCCCTCACTTAATCTCCATATCAACCATTGAGATAGATACTATCGTTATCCTTCCCATGTCAGAAAATGGAGGCATACGAGTTTAATGAAGAATCACCTTCTTGGAGGGCAGCTTGCTAGGTGTTCTCCAGAGAGATTTTGATTCAGTAGATCCAAGAGAAGCCCAGGGAGATGGATTTTTTTTTTTAACCACACCTAGGTGAGTCTCACACCTGTGTCCTAGGAGCACAATCTGGGTGGGGTGGCTCATGCCTGTAACCCCATCATTTTGGGAGGCTGAGGTGGGAGGATCACTGGAGCCTGGTTTAAGATCAGCTTGGGTGACACAATGAGACTCTGTCTCCACAAAATTAAAAGAAGGCAGTGGCACACACCCGTGGTCCCCCCTATTCAGGAGGGTGAAGTGGGAGGATTGCTTGAGCCCAGGAGATTGAGGCTGCAGTGAGCTGTGATCACACCACTGCACTCTAGCCTGGGTAATAGAGACCTTGTTTCAGAAAAAAAAAAGAGGAAAGGAAAGAAAAGAAAAAGGAAAGGGGAAAAAAGAAAAAGGAGATAGGAAGGAAAGGAAGGAAGGAAAAAAGAGAAAGGAAGACAGGAAGGAAAGAAGGAACTAAGGAAGGAAGAAAAGAGGAAAGAAAGAAAAAGGAAGGAAAAGAGAGGAAGAAAAGAAGGATGAAGACCTTGAGTCACATCCTGTGGTTCTCAACAAAGGGTGATTTTGTCCCCCAGGGGATACTTGCCAGTGTCTGAAGACATTTCGGGTTGGGAAGAGGATGCTACTGGCAGCCAGTGGGCAAAGCCCAGGGATGCTGCTGCACACCTGCAGTGATTAGCACAGCCCCCAGCACAAAGAAGCATCCAACCCCAAATGTCACAGCGCTCGCAGGCTGCGGAGCAGCAGTGAGACGAAGCTCTTGCTCTAGCCTTGGCTCCTGCTCTCAGAATGTGTTTTCAGAGGTTCTCAGATTACACTTCCCCAGGATTCGCCTGGAGTTTGTCTTTCTTGTGAAAGGAACTCATTGTCTCAAGTCTTGGGTCCTCCCAGGATGCCTCCCCAGATGGCCTATCTCAGTCTGTTTTCTACTCCTCAATCTCACCTCTTCACCTGCACCCTTATTTCCTCTTTCACTGCAAAAGTCAAGGGCCCAGCCTGGACAACATGGTGAGACCCTGTCTCTACTAAAAATAGAAAAATTAGCCAGGCAAAGTGGCAGGCACTTGTAATCCCAGCTTCTAGGGAGGCTGAGGCAGGAAAATCGCTTCAACCTGGGAAGCGGAGGTTGCAGTGAGCTGAGATCATTTCACCGCACTCCAGCCTAGGTGACAGAACAAGACTCCATCTCAAAAAAAAAAAAAAAAAAAAAAGAAGGTCAAGGGCATCAAATGCTCTCCTTTCTAGTTTCTTTGTACCCAGACCTCTTAGATCTGGGACTTCTGGGAGGTCACAGAGGAAGAACCTGTTTGTAGAAAGAAATTCTTGCTATCAACCAGTTCTGCATACCCTTGTGGTTCATGAAGGAGGAAGGACCACAGCTTCTTCCAGAGTCCTCCTGGGAAGGGCATCCGTGGACACCTTCTGTCTGCCTCCCTTTCCTTCCTCCCTCCCAGTTCTTTCCTGGAGGGATAGTGTTCGATTTATGAGGCTCTGGACATTTCTTCCAGCTCATCATTCAGGTTGTTCAGAGAATCTGAAAGACGAGCTTTGCTCTTGCCAACGCTGACTGCCTCTTGTGGGAAGATGCCGTGTCATTATTATTTAATAAGCTGTCTCCTTCTTCAGCTCACCAAAGACCTTCTAGCTCCAGGCAAGGAGTGGGGGGTAGCGATGGGGGAAACAAAGGGATGAAAGTACAGGAAAATCTCACCCGTCGCTTATCCCTCAATCAATATATTCAATCAGTGTAGTTAATAGCAATGCACCAATGTCAGTTTCTTGGTAACGTTAACAAATAGTGGAAATGGAGTGAGGAGTAGAGGGGAATTCTGTATGCTCTTTGCAGCTTATCACGACCAGTCTCCAGTTTTCTGGCGCCTTTGTTCAGACGCACCCTGGAGTCCCCTCCACAGAGATACCTGTGTCCTTAACTCCACCTTCCTAGCTCCTGACAGACTGCACTGCCTGAGAGACCTGATGTCAGGCATTCATTCTGCATGATTCTGGATCACAGCCGAGCCAGTCCTATTAGGATTTAGGTGACAGATGACCTGTGTGGCCTGCACCCCACATGCTCCTTCTAAGGGTTTCCTCACAGTCCCTGCTGAAGGGAAGGGTCCCATGTGACCTGTGGCTCCACAGAGGTTGAACCTGCTGAGCCCCTGACCAAAGGCAGGGCCACCTATAGGCTGCCGGGGGCTGGAGGTGGGATGAGAGAGTCCATCAGAAGCCCTTTAATGAGAGTGGTTAAAAGGGAAGCCAAAAGAGTCCTGAAATGGAGAAACACCTCAGGGAGACAGAAGCTTTGAGGAAGGGGACGGTATCAGGGAGAAAAGAAGGAAACAAGAGGAAGAGAGTGTCCCAGGATAGTGAACAAGGACTTGGGACTTGAAAGCACTTGAAATGTGGCCATTCCAAATTGAGGTCAATTCTTTCTTTCTTTAGTTTTGAGACGGAGTCTCACTCTGTCACCCAAGCTGGAGTGCAGTGGCACAATTTCGGCTCACTGCAACCTCCATCCCACAGGTTCAAGCGATCCTCCTGCCTCAGCCTCCCGAATAGCTGGGACTATAGGCATGTGCTACCAGACCCGGCTAATTTTTGTATTTTTAATAGAGATGGGGTTTCACCATGCTGTCCAGGCTGGTCTCGAACTCCTGACCTCAGGTGATCTGCCTGCCTTGGCCTCCCAAAGTGCTGAAATTACAGGTGTGAGCCACTGCGCCTGGCCTAAATTGAGATCTATTCAAAGGGTAAAAAATACATACTGGACTTGAGACGCCCATACTCCCTCCAAAAAGGATATAAAACATCTCATTTATGTCTTTAAAATATTGATTACATTTTGAACTGATAATGCTTTAGATCTCTTGGATTCAATAAAATACATTACTGAAATTAATCTCTCCCATTTCTTTTTATCATTGTTTTTGTTTTTAAGACACAGGGTCCTGTTGCTATGTTGCCTAGGTTGGACTCAATACCCCTGCCTCAGCCTCCAGCGCAGCTGGGACTACAGACATGTGCCTCTGCCTCTTGTTAGTTTTAGTTTTTGTTTTTTTGAGACGGAGTCTCGTTCTGTTGCCCGGGCTGGAGCACAGTGGCGCGATCTTGCCTCACTGCAACCTCCGCCTCCCAGGTTCAGGCGATTCTCTTGCCTCAGCCTCCTGAGTAGCTGGGATTATAGGCACCTACCTGCCACCATGCCCGGCTAATTTTTGTTATTGTTGTTGTTGGCATGGAGTCTCTGTTGCCCAGGCTAGAGTGCAGTGGTGTGATCTCGGCTCACTGTAGCCTCTACCTCCCAGGTGCAAGCAATTCTCCTGCCTCAGCCTCCCAAGTAGCTGGGATTACAGGCACATGCCACCACACCCAGCTAATTTTTGTATTTTTAGGAGAGACAGGGTTTCGCCATATTGGCCAGGCCAGTCTCAAACTCCTGACCTCAAGTAATACGCCCGCCTCCGCCTCCCAAAGTGCTAGGATTACAGGCATGAGCTTCCACACCCAGGTCTTTTTGTTTTTTAGAATGTGGTTCCTGGAATGTTCAACGTTACATGTGTGGCTAGTGTTTTTCAGTTGGACCGTGCTGGTCTGTACATTCTCTCTTTTATGACCCCCGGTTTACAGGAAACTGAGGCTCAGAGAGGCTAGGGCATTTGCCAGGGTCGGCCATTAGAAAGACGCAGCGCCCGACCGTCAACTCATGTCTGCTTAAGGCCAACGCCTGCGTCTTCGCCCGCTGTTGGTGCGTCCTCCCTGATTACTTTTGCGTCCTTTGACATGTCAGATGTGGCTGGGAAAACAGAAATCCAGAGAAGTTAAAAAAATGTGACTGAGGTGCCATTGGAGAATAAGAATCATAGCCTGAATAAGAATGATAGCCTGAAGGCTGTCAGTTTCCTCAGCTGCAAAATCTTCGGTGTGGGGTCACAGAGACGGGATGTATGGGATGGCAGAGTGCAAGGAAAGGTATGATCGCTCTCAGGGACCCAGTGCCATCTTCTGCACAAGGCAGGCCGGGGGAAAAGGAACAGCCAGGAACTTCTGAGTTAAAAGCAGTGACTTCATCTCTTTGGGAAACGGTGACTCATTAAAAGCAACGGGCGGCTTCCCATTACATTCACGTTATAGAAAGAAGGCGAGGCACTTGGTGCATCCCATAATAGGATGCTTGGGGTTTGGAATGAGCTGCTCTCCTACATGAATGATTGATGACAATGAAGGCTGGAGTGCCACCAGGAGCCTTTGAAGTGCATTCAGATATCGGTTCCCTGATCAAGGAGTGCAGATCTATTCTCTTGGGATTCCAGACTTCCCGTTGGGCCAATACCAGGAACTGCCTCCTTGACAACAGGCTGGTGGGGGCCCCTCTAGAGTCTCCTCTCAGGGCAGGCGTGGGTCTGTTGGAGCTGCAGGGCTGTGGTCTCACCTAGAGGGGCACAGAGATGGCTTCCATGACCATGAGTCTGTGTTCTTCAAATCTGACGGTGACTCTGATTTTACTTTCTCCCCAGTGTTAGTCTAGCTTCTTGTAGAGAAAGGCAATGTGATGCCGGGAATAATGCTACTGACCACTCTTTGTGGTGTCCAGGTACTACACCAAGCACATGATGCATGCAGTTGGTCCTCTGTAGCTGTGGGTTCCGCATCCGCAAATTTAACCAATTGTGGATGGAAAATATTCACACAAAAAAATCCACAAATTTCCAAGAAGCAAAACTTTTGAGTACTACGCCGAATCTATGTAAATGAAGTGATGTGTAGGCATCATATTAGGGATTATAAGTAATCTAGAGATGACTGAAAGTCTACAGGAGGATGCGTGGAGGTTATATGCAAATATTACACTGCATTGTATCGGGAACTTGAACATCCAAGGCTTTTGGTATCCACAGGGAGGCCTGGAACCAATCCCACATGGATAATGAGGGGCAAATGTATTATCCCATTTCATCCCTACAGCAGCAACTTCATGAGGTAGGAGTTACTGTTCCCATTTCACAGAAGAGGAAACTGAGTCTTGAGGAGATCAAGTCATTTGCCTGGGTCGCACAATTAGTGGTAGAGCCAGGACTTGAAGCGACGTCTGTCTTGCGCCACCGACCCCTGCAGATTCTTAGAGCAAGTTTTCTCCCCAGCAGTGTAAGCCTCTTGCTGGAAGCTCAGGTCCACAAAGGCAGAGGTTTGTGTCTGTTTTGCTCATTGCTCCAACCCTATGGCTTAGAGCCAGGTCTTCCACAAAGCAGGTTCTTGATGCATAGTTATTTAATGGATATAAGCGCACATCTAATTACAGAGAACTTTCTATATGCTTTGCACTTACATGAATCACCTGTGAGATGGGTATGATTGTCCCCAGTGTGACAAATAAAGAAACAGAGGCACCCAGAGTCACTGATGGATGAGTCAAGCATGAGAACTGGACTCTGAAACCCCAAAGCCCACACCCAGCACCACGCCCCTCTCTTGCTGTCTTCAAAGGCTGACCTGGCTCCCCACGGTGCCTGCACACATCAACCCCTTTTCTTTTCTCCCTTTTTAATTTTAAATGTTTTGAAAAGGTAGCATCTGACCACTGGTAAATTGGCAAAATTTCAATCAATATAGTTAATAACAATGTACCAACGTCGGCTTCTTGGTAATGTTAATAGTGGGAATTGAGTGAGGAGCAGAGGGGAATTCTGTATGCTCTTTGCAACTTTTCTTAAAAATTTTTTTTTTTTTTTGAAATAGTGTCTTAGTCTGTCACCCAGGCTAGAGTGCAGTAGCACCAACATAACTCACTGAAGACTCAAACTCCTGGACCCGAGCAATCCTGCCACTTCAGCCTCCCAAGTAGCTGGGACCACAGTCACGTGCCACCACACCCGGCTAATGTTTACATTTTATTTTTGTAGAGATGGGGGTCTTGCTGTGTTGCCCAGGTTGGTCTTAAACTCTTGACTTCAAGTGATCCCCTTCCCTAAGCCTCCCAAAGCACTGGGAGTACAGACATGAGCCACTGCATCCAGCCAAATTTTCTATAAATCTAAAATTATGCCAAAATAATAAGTATTTAAAAACCCAAATAAGAGAAAGGGACATATTAGGCAAAAGTTGGTTCTCCTCCAACACTGACTCCCCCTACCCCAGTCCCTCATATCAAGCCTAAATGCAACCTCTGTGGCCCAAGTATATTCCAATGATGACATGAATAGCCCCAGCCCTTCATTTAATTGCCTTTGTTATATGAGCCGGGTTGAAATAATCGCTCAAAATGGTAGATTCCTCTTTGGGTAGGACTTAACCCATGGCTGAGAATTGTCCTTTCAGCTTGAGTTCTCATTGAATTTTCTTTTCTCTCTCTCTCTCTTTCTTTCTTTTTTGACAGAGTCTTGCTCTGTCGCCAGGCTGGAGTGCAGTGGTGCGATCTCGGCCCACTGTGACCTCCATCTCCCGGGTTCAAGTGATTCTCCTCTCTCAGCCTCCCGAGTAGCTGGGACTACAGGCACACACCACCACACCCAGCTAATTTTTGTTATTTTTAGTAGAGACGGGGTTTCACCATGTTGGCCAGGATGGTCCCGATCTCTTGGCCTTGTGATTGGCCCACCTCGGCCTCCCAAAGTGTAGGGATTACAGGCATGAGCCACCGCGCCTGGCCCTCACTGAATTTTCAATGAGAACTGTTTATTGAGGGACCCTCAGAACCGTATCTTGCCAAGTCATTTTACGTCCTATCCAACATGGGTATGAGGCTGACCAAAAAGACCTTTAAGATCTTTCCAACGCAAAGGACTAGAATTCTATTCTACAACAGGGGATGGGGTAGGTGCCCCCCAGTGGTACTCTAATGCTTGTAGCATCAAACAGCAATGAATTACCCTTCAGGAAAGCTACTTGTTTTTTTCCCCAATTATCAACCTTTCTGATTACCCAAAGGAGAAAGCCACAATTTGGTGCTAGCTTTGTCTTTAATACTGATTCACCTTGTTAAGAAAGAAAATTCAAGCTTCTATCTGAACCTTAAGAAGGCTAGATAGTATTTAGTCAGAATTTAACAGTATTGCTTTGTTTTCATCAGATTTATTTTTACGGCTATTTTCTAATTATGCCAAGAGTCACTTATTATCTGTGGATGTCATATGACATTTCCTTTATAAAGTTCGAGGAAAAAAAGTGAATGTCATGACATATTGAGTAGTACATGATAGAGCACAGAATATGTAGTCGGGGTGAACTCTACAGTGTTGCGAGTTTTGGAAACACTGTTCTGTAGCTCTTTTGACCTTAGAGGATGGGTAGTGGGATCAGATAGATCTGGGCTTGAGTTTCAGCTCCACCACTCATTGTGCCACTGGCCCAACTGCTGCCTTCGAAATGTTTATGGTTCCTTTTGAATAAACATAAAAATTGACCCTCTTAATCTTAAAATTTGAGAAAGTTACATTTATCTTACCTGAGTTCTTTTCTCAAGAAACTGACCTCCAGGCCGCCCAGATAGTATTAAGGAATTGAAATTTACCAGATCACCACATGCAGGCAATGAAATACCAGACTCCTCAACATCACAATTGCCTAACCAACCACCTGCATCCTGTTGACCAGATTCTCTTCATTACCCCTTCCTAATCTTTTTTCCCAGACAAAAAAATAATAGGGATATATCACAATGTAATACATGGGTACATTTCTTCCTTGCTACCTCTAATTTTAGTGGGTTGAGGAGACAGATTTGAGGCTGAGTTTCCATCTCCTCAGCTGCAGCACCCAATTAAAGCCTGTTTCCCTGGCAATACTCATTGTCAATGATTGGGTTTCTCTGCAGTGAGTTGCAGGATCTAGACAGAATGCCTGGTGTTTCTTTAACGATTGAGTGAGTGAGTTTGACCACTCGTTTACGAACTCTCTAAGCCTCATTTTACTAATCCAGAAAGAGAGGTTGATATGTGCTAGATCATGGCTCATGGGAAATGCCCAAAATGAGTACACACAGAAAGTTGTGAAGCAGAAGTAAAAGGAGGGGTTGCGCAGGGCCTCCTGGGCTTAAATTCCTACCATGACCCTTGATTGGAAAAGATGGGCTAAGGAAGGTATCTCTCTGGTTCCCCAGCAGTTTAACCCTCAAAGCTTATATTTAAACTAGAAGTTTCTAGATCACCAGCCCTTGTCCTCCATCACCTCCACCACTCCTGTCCCTGGGTAGCCTTACTTTTTGTTTTGAGATCAGTGATTAAACCTGCTGGCGCACCCCAGTGCTGCCCGGGTACTCTGCTTGTTTGCTGGTGCCACCGCTCAGGAAGCACACACCTCCCTTGGGTGGCATTTGGGGATGGGAAGATGGATTTAGCTGCCTCTTCCCCCAGAAGTGACTCAGCTCCTGGAAGCTCGGTGACAGCAATGGCAGTTAGAGTCCTGGGGACGTCTGTGGCTTCAGGCTCTGCTCTTTGCACAGAGCAAGCAACTCTTGCTTGGAAGTGTGCACAAGAGGCTCGTGGCGGCCGTGGTCTCTAGCTAGTCAGCTTGAAAGGCTCCTCCCGTCTCCTCCCATGATTTGTCCTCCTCGTGGAGACGTTCCTTGGCAGCTATTGGATGCCTGACTTCTAGCTGAAAAATGTGATCAAGAAAAGAATGGCTTATCCGGCTAATTTCTATCACACAAGTTCAGACCGGAAAAAAACCGACCATGTGAGATATTCATTTACTCAAGTCCTGTATCAACATTTCTCAGTTTGATCTGAAGTCCTCCTTTATGAAGGTCCCTGGACAACATACCCCAACCCAGATTTATCCTAATCCCTGGAGGTGGAAGCAGGGAATTGTTTCTTAAACAACCTCCCTAGATATTCACCATGCCCACTAACTAACGTCTGAAAATAACTACTCCTTGTGTGTCTAAAGCAATACAATCTTTGTTATGATGATGATGGTACTTACATAGAGAGGTGGTTCTTACATGAATACGGTTGATTACAAGAGCTTTGGAGTAGGACAGACCTTGTTTTAAATCTCCCTCACTGACTCCCTTTCCAGAGCCTTGACTTCCCCATCTGTGAAATGGGGTAACAGCACTGACCACCCAGGGCTGTTTTGAGAATCAGATAAGGTAATGCACAGGTCGTGGCATGTGATAAATGCTCGACAAATGTTAGTTATTATCATTACTGGGTAAACCTGGCTTTCGTAACCTTTAAACTGGAGAAATTGGCCGGGCGTAGTAGCTCACACCTGAAATAGCAGCACTTTGGGAGGCCGAGGCGGGCGGATCACGAGGTCAGGAGATTGAGACCATCCTGGCCAACATGGTGAAATCCCGTCTCTACTAAAAAAAAAAAAAATTAGCTGGGCGTGGTGGCACACGCCTGTAGTCCCAGCCACTTGGGAGGCTGAGGCAGGAGCATTGCCTGAATACGGGAGGCGGAGGTTGCAGTGAGCCAAGCTCGAACCACTGCACTCCAGCCTGGCACCTGGCAACAGAGCGAGACTCTGTCTCAAAAAACAAACAAACAAAAAACTGGAGAAATGACAGTATCCCACCCAGGGCAGGGGTTGGCCAATTTTTTCTATAGAGCCAGCTAGAAAATACTTGAGGTTTCATGGGCCAGGGAGTCTCTGTGGCAACTATTCATTTTTTGCCACGCAAAAGCAGCCACCAATGACTGTAAATGAATGAGCGTGATCAGTGATCCAGAGCAACTCTACTTACAACATCAAGCTTTGGGCTGGATTTGGTCCCCTGGCCTAGGGTATCAACCCCTAGCTTAGGGGATCATGAAGACTAAATGAGATGAGATTCATTCCAGTAATCGCTTTGGGAGGTGAGGCGGGCGGATCAGCTGAACTCAGGAGTTGGAGACCAGCTTGGGCAACACGGCAAAACCCAGTCTCTACAAATAATACAAAAAAGTTAGCTGGGTGTGGTGGAGCGAACCTGTAATTTTAGCTACTCGGGAGGCTGAGGTGAGAGGATTGCTTGAGCCCGGGAGGCTGAGGCTACAGTGAGCCGAGATCAGGCCACTGCACTCCAGCCTGGGAGACAGAGCGAGATCCTGTCTCAAAAAAAAAAAAAAAAAAAATGAGGTTTACAATGAGCACAGCACAGTGCCTGGTGCAGAGACGGCCTCACGGAAAAAAGGATTCTAACAATTTGTATCTGATTTAAGGTTTAGACTTCGTTCCTTTCTCTTGGGGAAGAAAAACATCCTTGAGCAAGACTTTTCAACATAGGTCTTTGTTCCATTCTTTGCCCCAAATCCAAGCTAAGCACCTGGAGCCTGGCAGCCACCGCCTCCGCCCTCCCCCGGGGATGGAGGTAAAATGCCAGTTCCCGGGTGTGATTAATTCTTTTTGTCCCACGCCTCGCCCCAGGGTGTGCCATTTTCAGCATCTGCCCCATGGAAATCAGGTTGCCCATCTGAACTGTGATGAGAAAAACAAGGATACTCATATTGTGGGGTGGTTAACTACGCACTATCGCAGCCACAGATGCATTCAGCCCTCACCAGGAGGCTGGATTGCATGGTTAAGGTCACGTGGTTGTGGAGTGTCATGGAGAAAGGGAGAAAAGAGGGAGAGAGACACAGCATGCGCAAGCTGGGTCGCTCTCCTTCTCTAGGCCTCAGAGTCATCATCGGTAAAATAGGGATTAAATAACAGAATACACAGAAAGCCTCCAGCACAGTAACTACTGAACTTCGTTGTGCACAGGAGGAAAGTGATACAAAGACCTAGTAAAAGGACTCATTCGAGGTCTTATAGCTGATGACTGGTGACAAATGAGGATTTCTGCCACTACCCCTACCCAGCGGTTTTTTGCCAGACCCCAGCTGCCCCACGCACTTCCCTCCCTCACCCCCTGGCGATCTCCCGGGGCTGTTGCTGCTTCCAGCCAAGGCTGTGCTCCGTGTGCAGGGTGTGAAGCCCCTGGAGAGAGTGACATGATTGTCAGGAAGCTTGCAAAGCTGTGGCCATTCATCCTTGTGGGTTTGTGGCCTGAAGTTCATGTGCATCTTATAACTTCAGAATGTGAGGGTTGGGCTCATGCCTGTGATCTCAGCACTTTGGGAGGCCGAGGTGGGCGGATCACAAGGTCACGAGATCGAGACCATCCTGGCCAACATGGTGAAATCCCATCTCTAAAAATACAAAAATTAGCCAAGCGTGGTGGCGCATGCCTGTAGTCCCAGCTACTCGGGAGGCTGAGGCAGGAGAATCGCTTGAACCTGGGAGGCGGAGGTTGCAGTAAGCAGAGATCGTGCCACTGCAGTCCAGCCTGGCGACATAGCAAGAATCCATCTCAAAAAAAAAAAAAAAGAAAAAAGAAAAAAAAAAGAGCATCGGAATGGGACCTTGTTTGGAAAAAGGGTCTTTGCAGGAGTAATTCAGATAAGGATCCAGATGACCTCACATTGGATTAGGGTGGGCCCTGAATCTAATGAGACAGAAAGGGACACACAGAGGAAGACCCTGTGAAAACAGAGGCAGAGGTTGGAGTGATGCTATTACTTTCAGTGACAAAAACCGCAATAACTTTTGCACCAGCCTAATACTACAAACCAAAGAGCCACCAGGGGCTGCAAGAGCCAAGAAAAGACGCATCCCTAGAGACTTTAGCGTACGCGACCCTGCCAGCACCTTGGCTTCGGACTTCTGGCTTCCTGAACTCCAAGAGACTAGATTCCTTTTCGTTTCTTTATGAGACGAAGTCATTCTCTATTGCCAGGCTGGAGTGCAGTGGTGCAATCTCAGCTCATTGCAACCTCCGCCTCCCTGGTTCAAGTGATTCTCCTGCCTCAGCCTCCCGAGTAGCTGGGATTACAGGTGCACACCACCACATCCAGCTAATATTTGGATTTTTAGTACAGACGGGGTTTCACCATGTTGGCCAGGATGGTCTCAATCTCTTGACCTGGTGATCCACCCATCTCGGCCTCCCAAAGTGCTAGGATTACAGGCGTGAGCCACCGTGCCTGGACTTCCTCTTATTTTAAGCCTTCTCATTGGCTGTGACTTGTTATGGCATCACACTTGACTCTGAGATGGGAATGAATGAGGGGTGTTGAACTTAGGACAGTTGCATGGACCAGAGGCAGCTGCGAGGGTCAAAGAGCGTGAATTTGGAGCCAGACCCGGACTTAGCTCTTTCCCTTGCCAGCACTGAGCCTCTGCTTGTTTGTTTGTGAAAGTGAGAACCTATGGAGCCTGCTGGCTTACGGCGAGGGTTAAAAGAGGTGACGGGCAGAGCAGCTGTGGATGGTGGTCATAACGAGGGCAATCGCAAGCATATATTGGACATCATGTGCTGGGGTAATTCATCCCTCACATCTGTTTTGGGTGGTGAGCTCTCTTCCTATCCTCGTCTTACAGAGGAGAAACGGAGCTGCTGAGAGGTTAACAAACTCCCCAAGCCCACACAGCCAGGGAGGAGAACTAGAACTCAAAGCCAGGCCACCTGATTCCGTGAGGCCGGTCTTCTAGCTTGGTAGCATCACAGCACACAGTAGCACTCAGTATCTTTTTTTTTTTTTTTGATGGAGTCTCACTCTGTTGCTCAGGCTGGAGTGCAGTGGTGCGATCTCGGATCACTGTAGTCTCCGCCTCCCAGGTTCACATGATTCTCATGCCTCGGCCTCCCAAGTAGCTGGAATTACAGGCACCTGCCACCATGTCAGGCTAATTTTTGTATTTTTAGTAGAGAGAGGGTTTCGCCACATTAATCATGCTGGTCTCAAACTCCTGATCTCAGGTAATCCACCCATTTCGGCCTCTCAAAGTGCTGGGATTACAGGCGTGAGCCACTGTGTCCGACCAGTATTAATAGTTTGATCCTATCCCTCCCTCCTTCCCTCCTTCCTCAAGCCCGTCCTCACAGCTTCAATCCCAGGAGCCATCTCAGCATGGTGTCTGGGACAGTAGTAGGACCCAAAATTGGATTCCAGGGCCTTGAAGCATAACCAGATGACCCCAGGAGATCTTTCTTTATTCTTTCTTTCTTTTTTTTTTTTTTTTTGATACATAGTCTCGCTCTGTATCCAGGCTGCAGTGTAGTGTCACAATCTCAGCACACAGCAACCTCTGCCTCCGGGGTTCAAGCGATTCTCTTGTCTCAGGCTCCCGAGTAGCTGGGATTACAGGTGTGTGCCACCATGGCTAATTTTTGTGTTTTTAGTAGAGACAGGGTTTCACCATCTTGGCCAGGCTGATCTTAAACTCCTGACCTTGTGATCCACCCACCTCGGGCTCCCAAAGTGCTGGGATTACAGGTGTGAGCTACCACACCCAGCCAAGGAGAAGATCTTTAACAGGTCTGTGACCATCAGGTCAAATTTTTTACTCTCCCCAGATAATTGCTTGGCCTTTTACATTGCCTTTGTTATTGTTTCTCTTGAAAACTGGGAACTGTCAGGCCAAGCATGGTGGCTCACACCTGTAATCCCAACACTTTGGGAAGCCAAGGCTCGTGGGTCCTCTGAGGTCAGGAGTTCAAGACCAGCTTGGCCAAAATGGTGAAACCCTGTCTCTACTAAAAATCCAAAAAATTAGCCAGGCATGGTGGCACGTGCCTGTAGTTTCAGCTACTCAGGAGGCTGAGGCAGGAGAGTTGCTGGAACTCGGGAGGCAGAGGTTGCAGTGAGCCAAGATTGTACCACTGCACTCCAGTCTGGGCAACAGAGCAAGACTTGGCCTCAAAAAAAAGAACAACGACAAAAAAGGAATCGTCTCAGAGAGAATGAAGAGAGGCTATTAATTTCAATGAGAGAATCAGCTCCAGAAAATTACCTTCTTCCTGTCGCCTCAGCAAAATAAGGTGTTTTGATTGGTGGAGGAGATACAGATAATTTTGGCACATGGAATGGACACTTTAGAGGGTAGGTGACGGAAAGGTATGCCAATTTACCAAGAATCCAATGCCTGCTGAAAAACCCAGGGCCAGGAGAGTTCCATAGATGGACAAATGCATCAGGCAGGCTCCTGGCAGAGGGTGCTATTCTATCCAGACATCCTAGCAGGCAGGCACTGACTTCAGGGAAACCTGCAAATCACAGCGCCCTAAGCACTGTGCAGGTACGCAGGGGCCAGGGCCCCAGGACCTAGGAGGGAGACGAACAGGTAGAAAGAGGACAACAACTTTTATTGGGCACATTGGCTCACATCTGTAAATAATCCCAGCATTTTGGGAGGCTGAGGCAGGAGGATTGCTTGAGGCCAGATGTTCAAGACCAGTCTGGGACACATAGGGAGACCTTGCTTCTACAAAAAGAAAAAAGAAAGCTGGGTATGGTGGCTCATGCCTGTAATTCCAGCACTATGGGAGGCCAAGATGGGCTGACTGAGATCAGGAGTTCAAGACCAGCCTGGCCAACATGGTGAAACCCCAACTCTACTAAAAATACAAAAATTAGCTGGGCATGGCGGCACGAGCCTGTAATCCCAGCTACTTAGAAAGCTGAGGCAGGAGAATCGCTTGAACCCTGGAGGCAGAAGTTGCAGTGAGCTGAGATCACCACTACCCTCAAGCCTGAGCAACAGAGGGAGGCTTCATCTCAGAAAAAAGAAAAAGGAAAAGAAAAAAGAACAACTTTCCAAATCATGGGTATAAGGTATATCAACTTTGATTCTTTCTTGAGTATAAGGTAAAAAGACAGACGCCCTTGTAGAACTGCGGTGCGGTGTGGGGTGGCTTTCATCGTGGTGGTGGGTGTGGAAGGAGTTAGCAGATACAGGTGATGTGATGGTGTCTGAGGGCACACCAAAAACTTCTCCTCTCATGAGCCTCCCCCACTATGGATCAAAGACTTTGAATAGCACGTCCTTTATACACTCAGCCATTCACCCTAGAAACAGCCAGAAGGAACCCTGTAGATGTGTGCAAAGATTTCACTTTGAGAATGTTCCTCACTGGAACATTCCTACAGTGAAAATAATTCTTACATTTTTTCCCCATGATTACAGTGGGGAAAAAATAGGAAACAACCTACATGTCTGTGGATTGCCTAAGCACGTCGTGATACAGCCACAAATAGAGAACCACCCCGCCTTCCACACCGCTGCCGAGGAAGACCATCCAAGGACAGGCGGGAGTGCCCACGGTGTGCTGCTAAGTGAAAAGAACACGTGATGAAATAGTGAGATCCTAACTTCATATAAAAATAAGACCCATATCACGGTGCATAGATGTATATGCATACAATAGTATAAATATATACATACATGCATATATATTAGCATTTGAATGGCTAACATTGTAGTGTACTTTTTCAGCCTTTAAAAAAGTGTGTCTGGCCAGGCGTGGTGGCTCACGCCTGTCATCTGAGCATTTTGGGAGGCCAAGGCATGTGGATCACAAGATCAGGAGTTCGAGACCAGCTTGGCCAACATGGTGAAACCCTATCTCTACTAAAAATACAAAAATTAGCCTGGCGTGGTGGCACACACTTGTAATCCCAGCTACTCTGGAGGCTGAGGCAGGAGAATAGCTCAAACCCGGGAGGTGGAGGTTGCAGTGAGCTGAGATTGTGCCACTGTACTTCAGCCTGGGTGACAGAGTGAGACTCCGTCTCAAAAAAAAAAAAAAAAAGTGTGTCTATGTGTATTATACATATTATATATAAAAAACCATATATATTCATATATCACACATATGTACATATATGTACATATGCTCACACTTGTAATCCCAGCCCTTTAGGAGGCCAAATTGAAAGGATTGCCTGAGGCCAGCAGTTTGAGACCAGCCTGGGCAACATGATGAAGCCCTATCTCTACAAAAAATAAAACTTAAAAATTTACCTAGGTGGGACTGTAGTCCCAGCTACTTCGAAGACTGAGGCGGAAGGATCCTTTCAGCCCAGGGTTCAAGGCTGCAGTGAGCTATGATTGCACCACTGCTCCCCAGCTTGGATGACAGAGCGAGGCTCAGTCTCAAAAACAAATGAAAAAATACTTACATTACTTATTAGTAGTAGCTGATAAAACTTTCTTCTGCCTGGAGTCAGCCTTGGTCTTGGAGGCTTAGAGCACAGGGCAAAGTGGTCAGGGGGAGCAGAGGCTCAGAATTTGGGACCAGGAAGGGGCTGACAAGGCCTTAATCAGGCTTTTGTGAACCCCCTTGTGAACCTCCACCAGCCATCATAACAAAGTTCCTGGCCGGTGCCACGGCTCACGCCTGTAATCCCAGCACTTCAGAAGGCGGAGGCTGGCAGATCACTTGCCCTCAGGAGTTTGAGATCAGCCTGACCAACACGGTGAAACCCCATCTCTACTAAAAATACAAAAATCAGCCGGGCCTGGTGGCGCACACTTCTAATTCCAGCTACTTAGAAGGCTGAGGTGGGAGAATCGCTTGAACCTGGGAGGCAGAGGCTGCAGTGAGCCAAGATCAAGAACATGCCACTGCACTCCAGCCTGGGCAACACAGCATGACTGTGTCTCAAATAAAAAGCAAGTTTCCTGTGGAAAACATGTTTTCTGGTTTCCAAAGGGTGTGCTCATGGATGCACATTTGCAGTACAGGCTGAGATCTGTGTGCCCTCAAGGCATATGAGGGTCGAGGGGAAAGCCTGTGGCCTGGAACCATGCCAGGTCTGTCCCACGGTGCAGCCTTGGGGTCCTGACACTTGCATTTTGTGTCTCCTGCACAGATCAGCTGGACATTATCTCCATGGCGGAGACAACCATGATGCCAGAGGAGATTGAGCTGGAAATGGCAAAAATTCAGCGTCTCCGGGAGGTCTTGGTCCGCCGGGAGTCCGAGCTCAGGTTCATGTGAGTGTTTTGGGGATGTGACTGAGAAAAGAAGGATGTGGAGGAGAGAGGAAAACCTAATATTGATTGATCACCTACTGTGTGCTGGGCACTGAGATAAAGGCATTATGCATATTTTAAAAGCCTCATTTGATTGTCATGACCACCCAGGGAAGTGGGTATTGTTATCTCCTATTAAGCAAGACCCCTGTTGGAAATAGATGCTCGGTGCCGCAAAGAAAAATTAGCACTGAGACAAAAGATCTTTCAGCAATGCAATTTTTACTTCCTGGACTGCAGGAAGGGTACCCTCGCTAGCCATCATGCCATGAGAGTACAACGAACAAAGGAAAACACACGAATTTATCCCTTATGTATTTGGAGTCGTCCTTACTGCTGTGTCTGATCTCTGTTGGCTGGAGCCAGACCTCACAATCTAAATTAAAACCCGATTGGCTAATAACTTAAAACTTTTCTAAACAGGTAAAAGCAATGGGGAGCTAAGACGTGCCTGTGAGCATGTTCAGCACAGATATCTTGGTTAAAGTACAAGGACATAGAGTGTACTACATGCCTATAAGCATGGCATGTCTAACAGCTACAAAGGATAGGGCTTAACAATTAGCACACTTATTCTTTAACAAGAAAGGAAACTTTAAAAAGGAACTTTTCTACTTCCCCAACCCTGAAGTTGGAATTGAATTCAGGCCAATCTGACTCCAAAACCCTAGCTCTTTCTGCATCACCCACGGAAAAGAAAGAGGGACAGAACGCAGAGGTGGCACCCTGTGCTGGGGTCTTTCACGAGCACACACTCTGCTCTCAGATAGGCCTGAGATTTTTCTTAAAAGCCGGTCAGCTTGGGCAGGTTGCGTGGACTCCCTGAATTTCAGTTTCCGCATTTCTAAAATGGGGGAAAATAATGATATGGGGTCCCTAGCAGTATCAGAGTCAGGTGGGTTGAACATTCCTTATCTACAGAGAACAGCATTCCTGAAGAGCTGCAGGTGTCTTTCAAGACAGACTCTCATTTAAAAAGTTGGGTTCTGGCCAGACACAGCGGCTCATGCCTGTAATCCTAGCACTTGGGGAGGCCGAGGCAGGTGGATCACGAGGTCAAGAGATCAGGACCTTTTGTGTGTGTGTGTGTGTGTGTGTGTGTGTATGTGTGCAGGTGTGGATGTGTCTGTGTGTGTGTGAGTGGGGTGTGTGGATGTGTGTGTGTAGATATGTCTGTGTGTGTGGATGTGATGTGTGGATGTGGGTGTGGATGTGTGTGTAGATACGTCTGTGTGTGTGGATGTGGTGTGTGGATGTGTGTGTAGATATGTCTGTGTGTGGATGTGGTGTGTGTGGATGCGTATGTGTAGATACATTGTGTGTGGATGTGGTGTGTGGATATGTGCGTGTGGTGTGTGTGTGGATGTGTGTGTAGATACATCTGTGTGTGTGGATGTGGTGTGTGGATATGTGTGTGTGGTGTGTGTGTGGATGTGTGTGTGTGTGTGTGTGTAGATTCATCTGTGTGTGTGGATGTGTGGATGTGTATGTGGATGTGTGGATATGTGTGTGTGGATGTGTGGGTGTGGATGTGTGGGTATGTGTGTGTTGTGTGTTGATGTGTGGGTGTGGTTGTGTGGATGTGTGTGTGGATATGTGTGTGTGGTGTGTGTATGGATGTGTGTGAATGGGGTGTGGATGTGTGTGTGGATGTGTGTGGATGTGTCTGTGTGGATGTGTATGTGTGGATGTGGTGTGTGGATGTGCGTGTATGTGTATGTGTACGTGTGTGGATGTGGATGTGTGTGTGGGTGTGTGGATATGTGGGTGTGGGTGAATGTGTGTATATGTATGTGTGTATATGTCTGTGTATGGGGGTGTGGGTATGTGGATGTGTGTGTGGATATGAGTGTCTGTGTGTGTATGCACGTGTATGAATAAGATGTGCACATGCCTGGTACTTAGCCAGGGTTTAAGGACAAGAATAGCTAACATTTCTTAAGCAGCAGCTCTGCCCTAAGTTCTTGGCTTGTGATCTCACTGAATTTCCTCACCAAGTCCATGAGTCTGACCACTTAGGGACAAGTGTCAACAGTAGACTCTTGGATAAATCAAATTATCTAAAGGATACAGAAGGACCTAGTGTTGTTAGGACACAGATCAGGGACTCTGTGACATTCTCCAGGGAAGGAACCCCCTTCCAGGCCCCCAGATGTCTTGCTGGAATGGGGTCCTACAGACAGTATTAGTTGATGATGATGCTCCCCAACCAAACTCAAACTTGTACGGTGTGTAGCCTGCCCTGAGGTGCACCTGCCTCATCAATCTCAGAGATACATGGTGGATGCTAAAGCTGCCAGGACAAAGGACGCAGCACGCTCAGATCTGCAAAAACTCCTCATCCATCATCCTCAGCCTGCCAGCCCAACAGGATCTGAGCCAAGTCCCTGCTTGAATTCAGTTTCTCGGCTCTTTCTCAGAGCTGGTTTTTCCTGAAGCTGTGGGGCTTATCCTGTGAGGGGGTCCTCGATGGGAAGGAATGAGAGGTTAAGAAATTTGCCCAATGCTGCATTAGCTAATAAGTAGCCAAGCTAGGATACAGTCTGATTCCAGAATGTTTATTAAAGGAAGGGAGGAAGGAAGGGAGGGAGGGAAAGAGGAGGAAGGGAAAGAGGGAGGAAAGGAAAGGAAGGGGAGAGGAGGGAAGGGGAGGGAGAAGGAAACTTTAAGTACCAAAATAATTCCTTGACGCCGATAAGCTCCATGAGGGCAGAGACCTTATACAACTTCCTCACAGTGTCTTCTCAGCCGTTTTCAACAGTGCTTGGCACTTAGGCTCACGAATATATGTCAAATGTGTGATAAATTATTCTTTCTCATGCCATCTTTATCCCAACAATTCTCTTACACACACACACGTGAGACACTCTTGGCACAGAGTAGGACAGAGAGAAAAAAATTCCAGACCCTACTGATCATCTTCAGGCTCAAGCAAGGAAGCTTGAAGTGACAGGAATGTGACAGCCCTCGGCTGAAAGACTCCTAGTGACCAGAGTGTAATAGCTGCGTTGAGATTGGTTTTGTCACACCTGCTTCGAGGTAATCACCTTAATACCCATCAGCTGCTGTGGAGACAGTACGAGTCAGACCCTATTTCATGGTTGAGAATGTGTCTCACTTCCATGGCTTCCTGCTGCATTGACTCTTTATTTTCTTTATTTTTTTTTTAAGACAGAGTCTCACTCTGTCGCCCAGGCTGGAATGCAGTGGAGCGATCTCAGCTCACTGCATCCTCCACCTCCCAGGTTCAAGCAATTCTCCTGCCTCAGCCTCCCAAGTAGCTGGGATTTACAGGCATGTGCCACCATGCCCGGCTAATTTTTTTGTATTTTTAACAGAGATGAGGTTTCACCAAATTGGCCAGGCTGGTCTCAAACTCCTTACCTTGTGATCTTCCCACCTCAAACTCTTTTATTTTTATTTCTTGTGACTGGGTCTCACTCTGTTGCCCTGGCTGGAGTGAGTGGTGCCATCTTGGCTCACTGCAACCTCTGCCTCCTGGGTTCAAGCGATTCTTGTGCCTCAGCCTCCCAAGTAGCTGGGACTACAGGTGCCTGTCACCACACCTGGCTGATTTTTCT
This sequence comes from Pithecia hirsuta, assembly GCA_963573645.1. Taxonomy (NCBI): domain Eukaryota; kingdom Metazoa; phylum Chordata; class Mammalia; order Primates; family Pitheciidae; genus Pithecia; species Pithecia hirsuta. Next base: position 90,110 of record CAUYLZ010033440.1, read on the forward strand.
ATTCTTAGTAGAGATGAGGCTTCACCATGTTGGCCAGGCTGGTCTTGAACTTCTGACCTCAAGTGATCCACCTTCCTTGGCCTCCCAAAGTGCTGGGATTACAGGCGTGAGCCACCATGCCCAGCCAGCCCTGACTTTTAAGCATGAGTCCAGGATGGGCTGCCTGCCCCACCCTCAATGCCCTGGCAGCCTGACATTTAGATTATTTCATGGGCTTTCTTTTTCTTGGCTGATTTACCTTGTCCTTTCCCCCATGATCCACAGCCTCTGTCTGTTCTCTCTCTTTTCCTGCCAAGACAGTGAGGAGAAAGAGGGAGATTCCCCTCCTCCCAGGGAACTGGTGAGAACTCGGTAGATGTGGGATCAGAGGTCATCATCCTGGCTCTCCTGCGGCCTTGGTCTGTGACCTTGGGCACAGGACAGAGCACACAGAGTTGCTGTTTCCCACGGGCACTGACATGCCACACTAAGTGCTACATCCCTTCATGCATTCACCCCTTAATTTTAGCTTCCCGAGTCCTCGCGAGAACCCCAATAGAGTGAGTTCTATTTTTTTCTTCTATTTTGTGAATGAGGAAATTGAGGTGGGAGAGGCAGAGTGTCTTGTTAAAGGTCACCACCTAGGACGAAGTAGTAACAGGATTAGAACCCAAGGTGTCTGTCTTGGGTGTCAGAACCCTTAACTAGAGGCTGTTCTGTTACCTTTTTTCTCAATGCCAGGACCCTTTTTCTCTTTCCCTTACTCTTCTACAATGCAAGGACAAACTCCCAATTGGACACCCCCATTCCCACACTGGGCCTTATCTTGTTCTGCCATCTTGAATTGCATATGGTGGAACTTGGATGAATTCTATTGTGGGGCTTTAGACTTTTCTGTGCCACTGAAGCTGACCCAATAGTCCCATCATAGATGTTCTTTTGGATAAACACAGAAGTTGACCTTTCTGATCTTAAAGCTTAGAGTTTACATTTGTTTTATCTGAGTTCCTTTGTCAGGAAAGGACCCCCAGGCCTCTCAAAGAAGTATCAAAGAACTGAAATTCACCAGATTGCCACATTCAGACAATGAGATGCAAGACCCCTCATTCATCATGATTGCTTCCTTGCCCCTCCCTAGTTCCTGTTTCCTTACGCATTGTTACATTTCTTCCCTGCTGTATAAACTCCTAGTTTTAGTTGGTCAGGGAGATGGCTTTGACACTGAGCTCCCATGTCCTTAGCCGAAGCACAGGAGTAAAATCTTCTTCTTTGGCAATACTCATCTTCTCAGTGATGGGTTTTCTGTGTGGTGAGTAGCAGGACCTAGACCAAACCCCTGGTGTTTCAGGAGCACCATTTCTCTGCACGTAAACAGTGTATTTATTTCAGAGACCAAAATGATGAACTCTAATCTAGACACTCAAGGTTTGTAAAGTCAATCGGCTGGGAATTTGCTGTAGAACCCTGTTCCCATAAAGACTCTTTTTTTGAGACACAGTCTCGTTCTGTTGCCAGGTGCCAGGCTGGAGTGCAGTGGCGCGATCTCAGCTCACTGCAACCTCCGCCTCCCGGGTTCAAACAATTCTCCGTCCTCAGCCTCCCAAGTAGCTGGGACTACCGGCGCACACAACCAAGCCTGGCTAATTTTTGTATTTTTTAGTAGAGACGGGGTTTCACCATGTCGGCCAGGATGGTCTCGATCTCAAGACCTCGTGATCCGCCCGCGTCGACCTCCCAAAGTGCTGGGATTACAGGCATGAGCCACTGTGCCTGGCCCCCATAGACTCTTAAGGGCCACAACAGTTGGCATTTACGGAGCCCTTATTGTGGACCTAGGCTTCTGCTAAGCCCTTCACACATATGCTCACATCACCATGTGAAATGCTCCCTAACGGAAGATACATCAGGAACTACCCCACCCAGGACACCCACTTGCCCTGAATCAGGCCCAGGAGGTCAAGTTCACAGACCAGCTATGAGTGAGCTCCCAGCAGGCAGGTGTGAGCTAGGAGTATGCTCCTCACTCTGAATTTCTAGTGTGTCTTTTGCTGACTTCTCTTTGCTTGTCCTCTGGTTTCCAATGTGTAAAATGTCATTTACAGATCTCTCTCTTGAGGCTTGGCAATTTTATCAACTTTACTGGAACAGGGCAATAATACAAAACCACCTCTAGAAAAGAGGCAGCCAATATCTGGGAGGTAATGCTTGAAACGCCTGTGTTTTCCCCTTTCCTGACCCTATGTTCCACCCACCTTCTAGTCCTTCACACTGCTGCCCCATCTCGCTGCCCACCTGCCCCCATCTTACTGCAGGCACGAACTCTCAGAGGCTGTCAACAAGCTCAGGCTCGTTTTCTCGCCTTCATTCCAGCACTGAATCACATCATTAGTTTTTAATAATTTCTCTTGCAGCCCCCCTCTCTCGCTTCAGCTTTTCCACGTCTCATCTACCATCCGCTCCTGCTGTTTATCTGGGTTTCAGATAATTAAGTATCTTTGGTCTCCAAATGGGGCGGGGGTGTGGTTATCTTCCTTTTACACCCGCTTGCTGGATTTTCATAAAAAGGGATAGCGTGCCCTGCCGCTCGGCTTGCTCTGGTCAAAAGCAGGTTTTAATCAGCCAGAGTCAGAACTGCAGCAGGCAAGGAAGGTGGGCGTGTGAAGGACATATTTCAAGAGCACGGCCTTTGAGTTCTAATATTTCCAGAGCCTGGGCCTGAAATTCAGTAATTTCATTTTATGAACAGGTACCAAGTGTGATGAAGAGGTCAGGCCCTGGGAACCTGGCAGAGAGTCAAAATGGAGTAACAGAAGGTGCATGCACTGACTGAGTGTGGTGGCTCACGCCTGTAACCTCAGCACTTTGGGAGACCAAGGCAGGTGGATCACAAGGTCAGGAGATTGAGACCATTCTTGCCAACATGGTGAAACTCTGTCTCTACTAAAACTACAAAAAATTAGCTGGGTGTGGTGG
>CAUYLZ010033441.1:0-34052 GCA_963573645.1 Pithecia hirsuta
CTGGCCAACGTGGTGAAACCCCATCTCTATAAAAAGAAAAAAAATGTAAAAAGCAAAAAGAAAAAAAAAGAAACCCCATCTCTACCAAAAATGCAATAAATTAGCTGGGTGTGTTGGCATATGCCTGTAATCACAGCTACCGGGAGGCTGAGACAGGAGAATCGCTTGAACCTGGGAGGCAGAGGTTGCAGTGAGCCGAGATCGCACCACTGCACTCCAGCCTGGGCGACAGAGGGAGACTTAGTCTCAAAAAAAGTATTTGTTGACTAAATGAATAAATGAAAGTTTAGTGGCCTGAATTAGAACTAAAGACAAGCCCACTAAAAATCCAGGTATCTAGCAGTTCCTATCTAGCCAAAATATTGGAACAGATGGAATTTTTCAAAGCATCTGCTCCACTTATCTAGCTTACATAATACAGTCACAGCACTGAGAACCCAAACAATTCTTCCCCCAAATGGTGTCCATGAGACCAATTCCTAGAGTTTTTGTTGTTGTTGTTTGTGTTGTTTTATGTGGTTTTTTTTTTTTTTTTTTGAGATGGAGTTTTGCTCTTGTTGCCCAGGCTGGAGTGTAATGCTGTGATCTTGGCTCACCGCAACCTCTGCCTCCCAAGTTCAAGCAATTCTCCTGCCTCAGCCTCCCGAGTAGCTGGGATTACAGGCATGTGCCACCACCACACCCGGCTAATTTTGCATTTTTAGTAGAGAAGGGGTTCCTCCATGTTGGTCAGACTGGTCTTGAACTCCCAACCTCAGGTGATCCACACACCTCCGCCTCCCAAAGTGCTGGGATTACAGGCGTGAGCCACTGTGCCTGGCTCTAACTCCTAGAGTTTACCACATGAACGAGCTGTTCTGAAACCTGGACGCCAGCAACTTGCCCACCATCTAGAACCCTTGCCCCTCCTGCTTTCCTCTTTGTTGCTCTGCGCCAGACCAACATAAGCTCCCCCGTCTGCATGGGCAGCCCTTCATTTGTGTCACTGTAGGGGCAAGTCAGTGGCTAAGGAGAAACAGGCACTTTGTGGGAAGCCTGCACTTATTTGCTCACCTTACCCCCACCCCCTTGTCTCCCTGGCATTGCTGGTAAGCGCCATCATGACACTGAGCAGATTTACAAATAACCGGCAAGGAGAGAAGGAGGGAGGGAGGCTGCCACTGGGCACACCAGAGTATAGGGCAGAGACTAAGCTCTTCCAGTAGTCAAATGTTTGCCCAAAGAGCATGGGCTGCAGGAGCTTCTCTGCAGAGAGCGAAGCATCAGTGGGGATCATTTACTATGGGCATCACTAGAGGTTGCACCCAGCAAAAGCCCTATTGACCTTGACCTTAACCAGTAGGGCCTCCCACCATCTGACCCAGGGGAGCTTCTCTGCTAGAGCTAGAGGCCTCTGCCCATGCCCTGCTGTAGCCAGACTGGCTCACCAAGGGCCAAGAGCCACACTGCCAGCATCACCGTGCCCTCACCCAAGGCAATGGTGCTGCTGGGCCTGGATGACTGAGCTGAACTGGAGCAGAACAGGAGACAGCACCAAGACAGTGAAACTGAATTCAATAAGGAAATGAAAGGAGAGCGACGGTGGCAAAATCCCAAATCTTGCCTGAGATAGTCAGAAGGGACCATAATCCAGCTTGATCAATGTGACCCCTGACGGTCTGCAAACAAACATTTCCTACCATCAAGTCCACAAGCATTGATTCAGCATCTACTAGGCTGGCCCATGGAAGCATTTAAAAGAAAGAATAAAGCATGGTCTCCCAACTCAAAGGCCTTAGCTTGTGTTGTGTTCTGTTTCTAACAGCTATTCATGAGTTTCCTGATGGCTGCAGGAACTCAAGAGGCTCAAAAGCAGTGAGCTTAAAGAAGCCAAACCAGGGAGAATAAATTGAGGACAAGGACACTGGGCCTTTAACTCAGCCTCAGGGGACAAGGGAAAGTGAAAGGGCCTTGCAAGGCAATTGGGGTCTCAAGCTGCATTTTTCCTGACTTCTGAGTTTCTCAAGGCTGTCCCTCTGCTGCCACTTCAAAAAAAAAAAAAAAAAAAAGCCACAGAAACTCTAAGTATCTTTTCACTTCCGCATCCTTGGCTATTCCCAAAAGCTGCCCAATTCCCGGAAAATAGCCTTCGTTTCTATTACACGTGAGCCAATATGTACCAAGCCAAAGGGTGGAAAGTACTGGGCCTGGCCCCAGAGAGACAAAGGTGACCCCAAGGGGTCTTCAGGCCTCCCAGGGGCCCAGTGAACACAGGGTAAGAAGAGAACTAATCCAGGGATATCTCCAAGACCAGCAATGCAATGAGGAAAGTGAGGCAAACTCTGAGTTTACTGGGGAAAGGAATTTTAGCTTGTCATTGAGGAATGCATAGGAGCTTACTGGGGAGGGGAAGAGACATTTTAAGAAAAACGGATGGCCGGGCACAGTAACTCACATCTATAACGTCTACAGGTCCAGCACTTTAGGAGGCTGAGGTGGGCGGATCATCTGATATCAGGAGTTCAAGACCAGCCTGGCCAAGATGGCGAAACCGTGTCTCTACTGAAAATACAAAAACTAGCCAGGCGTGGTGGCATGTGCCTGTAATCCCAGCTACTCGGGAGGATGAGGCAGGAGAATCACTTGGACCCAGGAGGCAGAAGTTGCAGTGAGCCAAGATCACACCACTACATTCCATCCTGGGTGACAGAGAGAGACTCTGCCTCAAAAAAAAAAAAGAAAAAGAAAAAGGGATGCGATGCTCAGAAAACTTGAGACCTGAAAGCACATGGTGTGTCTGGGAAACCACCCAGTGGCTCTGTGTATCGGGGGCACATGGAGCACGGAGGTGGGGGAGGGGTGAGCCTCAAAGGGGAGAAGGTGGGCTTTGAGGCCAAACTGTGTATCGGGGTGATGCAGATGAAGAGGGCTTTATCATACTGCTCATGAGTTGGTGCCTTATTCAGCAGGGCCATGCAAGGCTGTTTTTCAAGCAGACTAGACAGAATAACCCTGAAACAGTGGGGAGGATGGATGGAAGGGGGCTGGCAGCGGAGGCAGGGAGGCCAGTTAGATGAAAACTCATGAGTGCATATGGAATGATGAGGGTGTGAGCTAATCACAGCAGCTGTGCCCCATGCCATCAGCTGTGTCCCATGCCATCAGCTGTACCACCTCAATTCCCACAACCACCCTGCAAGTGCACAGCTGTGGGAATGGGCTAAGGAGGCTGAATTACAACCTAATTTGGCCAATCTTTGATGAGTTGTGGCATGGGGGATCAAATCCAATCACTTCCAAGTTCAGAGCACTTGTGTCTGCCATCCATCCGTTGGCTGTAGTCATTCCAAGGGAGCCAGGAAAGTGCATCTGAGTCATGGCCCCTGCCCTTCAATCCTTCATACAACACAAGGTAAAGGGTGTAAAGATGAAGAAAAAGAGTGAACTGGAGACACGAGACAGGGAGAGCCCACAGGACCTGCCGACATAGGTGCTGGGTGGTGGAGACGCGGAACGCCATCAGACACTGGTGAACCAGGCAGCCGTGGTGCCTGCCTGTTGGGGAGCGGGTGGCCCAGGCAGATGTGCAGGGGAGAGTGACTCTTGGGTGCTGTCTGCTGGGGACAATGTCAATAGCCTCCTTTTCTTCTAGGCTGTGGCAGGTGAAGGGAAGCCCCAGGGTTGATGGAACACAGGCCTGGGGATGAGAGAGGGTCAAAAGGGAAGGCTGTCACTCCCCTTCCTCTGTGGATCAATATCATTATTCCAGGTCCAGCCAGCCCTTCTCCATGAAGCCACCGTGACCAGGGGCACTCAGCCCTCTTGCTGGCATCTGCCTCCTGAGGTTGTGGACTGTTAAAACCAGCTGCGCACAGTCATCTGGGTGTGTGTCTATCTCTGGGGCTAGGCAGAAGCTCTTTCTGGTCAAGGGTCGTGTTTCGTAGATTTGGGTGTCCAACAAGGCCCTAAGCACACCGGAGGCCATCAGTGATTCTCCTCCAGACACGCCCTTTCGGGGTCCAGCTACAGGCTTGGGGAAATAACAATCAACAAAGGCAAGGCCCCAGTGTGTGCCAACCTCAGTGACATTTTTCAGCCCCCAGGGCTCAGAGGGGTGGGCATCCCTTAGAGGAATGTGGCTGCTGCCTGAGGCCCTGGAACCCACTCACCACATTTCCTTTCTCCCCCACCATCCCCCACACTTTCATTTTGATCTCTTCCTTATCCTCCTATGGAGGGAGGGAGACATAAATGTGTTGTTCATTCTGGAAACTGTAGGCCCTTGTGCAGGCTTTCCATCCCGGCTCTGTTAAAGTTCAAGGTTGTCTGCTCAGGGTCAATAAGATTCTTGTTTGGGACTTCCAAGGCCCACGCAGGGCTGGGCGGTTCAACTGCTTGATTCATTGCCCTCGGCCATGGTGATGACCTCCTCCCCCAGCTTTTCTCATCTTGAGGCTGTCTTGCTTTTTGGTCACTAAGTTCCCAACCATAAATGCCTTCCCGACACGCCGAAAAAGCCACTCTTCATGGTTTCCCTGCTGTTTTATGCACACATTTTTATTTATTCAGCTGCATTTGCTGACGACCTGAGATGGACATGATTTTCCTTCCCAATGTCAAGCTGAGCAGACCTGCGCTTTATGTAGAAAGACGTGCACCCCTCCCCGCAACAGTTCCCAAGATCAAGATCAAGCCACTGACTGTATTATCCTCATGAGCCCAACTGCTGGGGAGCAGTCAGAGTCAGGAGACTTGTGAAGGTTTCTGCGAGAAGCAACAGCATCCTGCAGATGCCAGGGAGGGAGGAGAATGTCGAAGAACTTCCTCCTGACCAGAGAGGGCTCTCAAGTTCTCAAGAGGAGCTTCTGGAAAAATAGACCCCTTCACACCACCTAAGAAGGGTGACCTCAGAGCAAATGCCCCTTTTCTTCAAAAATGCAAAACACTGAGTCAGCCTTTACCAAGTATCTACTGCGTGTCTGGCCTGTTCATAGAAAGTAGGATTTTTGTTTTTCTTATTTTTATTTTACTTTACTTGTTTTTTGAGACAAGGTCTCACTCTGTCATCCAGGCTGGAGTGCAAGATGCAATCATGACTCACTGCAGCCTTAACCTCCTGGGCTCAAGTGATTCTCCTGCCTCAGCCCCCCATAAGTAGCTGGGACTATAGGCAGGCACCACCACACCCTGCTAATTTTTAAATTTTTTGTAGAGACAGAGTCTAGCGATGTGGCCCAGGCTGATCTTGAGCGCCTGTCCTCAAGGGATCCTCCTGCCTCAGCCTCCCAAAGAGCTGGGATTGCAGGTATGAGCCACCACGCCCAGCCCACTTGCTTTTCTTGTGATGTTAAAATACAGATTAGGGCCGGGCGCGGTGGCTCACGCCTGTAATCCCAGCACTTTGGGAGGCCGAGGCGGGCGGATCACAAGGTCAAGACATCGAGACCATCCTGGCCAACATGGTGAAACCCCGTCTCTACTAAAAGTACAAAAAAATTAGCCGGGCGTGGTGGTGCGTGCCTGTAGTCCCAGCTACTCGGGAGGCTGAGGCAGGAGAATTGCTTGAAACCGGAAAACGGAAGTTGCAGTGAGCTGGGATTGTGCCACTGCACTCCAGCCTGGCAATAGAGCGAGACTCTGTCTCAAAAAAAAAAAAAAAAAAAAATACTCTTTGAGATTCAAACCTTTATCTTAAACTATGTTTAGTTAAATGTCATTCATGTGCATCTGAGCCTGCGTCTGAACTGAATGAACAAACATAATATTGTTTTTCACAGCTGTGGAAAATCTAAAAGCCGTTATGATTTACAGCATATAAGCACTAGTTTTGGCATAAATATACCTTCTCTTTGAATCTTGGATTTACCAATTTTTGATAATTTACATTATAGAGGTTAAATAAATTTGCCTTTTTATCTGGAAAATGTAATACCACTTCTCATTTATATAAATGAAATGTTAATATGAGGGTATGCTTTCTCAGAGTAGCATATAGTAGTTATAATTTTATATTTATTTATGATTTCTATATTTCCCTATAAGCTGTGAGTGACAGAAATCTTCTGTTCTCATCATTATTCTTATTTACTGTCTTGCACAGGCATAACACCTAGTAGGCCCTCAAAAGATTATCTATTAAATCAATAAAAACATGCAAATGGCTTAGTGCAGTATCTGACATGATTTATATTACTTATTATTAAAGATATTTATTCACTGTAAAATGCTTCATAGCCAACAGTATTTTAAAACTTGGCCTTTGAGATTATACATGATAGTACTTACACTATGAGAACAAATTCCTCTTATTCTTAATATTTCAACTGATTTAAAGTGAATGATGGAATAAAAAATGTGATTCATCTAAAAGCTGGTTTACTAGATTTTTAGCTTGAGTCCCCAAACAGATTCATTTCCTCTCTATTTGAATTACAGTTTTTTTTAAAAGAGTGTTACTAACAAGATACTGAAAGACCATTAGCCATAGTGATGCTAGAAGTCTAAACAATAATAAATGAGATCAGTTGAATGTCATATGCTCTTTTTGATATGGCAATTTAAAATTATTGCAAACATAGTGATAATTAATTTTACCTCCTGAGATTAAAAACTAATATTCTATACTAAGAACTGAAATCAAATCTGATATTTTATAGCAAAATGTCAAGTGGCATTTGTTGTTTTGTAAGTGTTGCCTGGAATGAGGTACTTTAAACAGCATAAAGATAAAAGGGCAATGCCAAAAAGATGATTTATTTCCCAATTGTTCATTCCTTTCCAATCAGCAAACAACAAAGCTACGCTCTGAGAGAATTTACTATATATGACACAAGAGAAGAAACTTGTACTTCACCATAATCTATTTTCTTTCTTAATACCAACACTTCATTTCATTTAAGAACTCAAGAAAATTTTGAAATTTTTAATGTCTGGTCATTCTGCACATCTCTGGAGCTTAGCGTTATGCCTAGTACACAGGATATAAAGAACAAATATCCATGGAAGAACTAAGCTTAGGACTTCTATATTTCAAATACATTTTATCAAAAAGTAAGTAGTCTAACAAATCATGAGTATGCGAATATTGCTTGACAAACTTCTAACATATAGTATTACATGCCTTTCAGTGCTCTTATTTGATTAAAATTAATACTAACTAGTGTTTCTATTGCAGTAATATGAAACTAATGTCATCAATTGGAATCAGTCTCTGATTTAGACATGACAAAAGTCTGTTTCTTTTTAAGAGAAAGATTCCTTTGGATCTGCTCTGCCTAGATAATTCTTATTTTATGAAGAAATTACAAACTCTAGCAACTTGGTCTTATCACTCAGGTAGTTGATGGCAGAACTCAATATCCAAGTTTCTTTACTTCAAATCTAATGTCTTTTTCAGCCAAAACAAAGATACTACTAATTAGCAACCCAACTCAAGTTGCTTTATCAAGACAAATTATTTACTTTAAGTGAGATGTTCTATTTTAAATAAGTCCACAATTATCAATGAGATAGAAAATAAACCAATGAGATATATAAACTTATTTTTAAAATTAATGTGTTCTTCTGACAAAAATGTTTTCTATTGATAGGAATTTACTGAAATTATCAAAAGATTTTGTGTCAGAATACAATCACAAATTTGATTTGATTCATTAATTATATAACTTTCTTTCCTACTTAAACTAATGGATATATAATCTGTTAGTCAAATAACTCATGTATATATATGAAGATAAACATTTGAATCATTTTTTTTCTTCTTAATTTGAATTAGGATATCACAACTGTAATTAATTCTTTTGGATTTTTACTCAATTATTAATTATTGAAATTTGAATTTCTTAAGTGTTTTCTAAATGATAGATAAATTCAAACAAAGCACAGGACAAGTTTAAGAAAATGTTAAAAGTTGTAATTCCAAAGCTTTTCCATTTCAATTTCCTTACATATGTTTTTGTAATATGAATTTTAACTCTTTATCTGTTTGTTGTGTTAATTTTCTCTTCCCACTGGACAACAAAATGTCAAAATCACTGATTTATTAATTTTGCTTAAAATTACAGCTTAGATGAATTTTCCAGGCATATGGTGGTTCTCTCATCGTATATTCATTTTGTTCAGAATGTTCTCCCTTTGAACTTAAAAGCTGGCTCAGTTATAATGAAGTGTTTGGAGAATAACAAATTGAAAATACAACTGGAGATATTTTTTATGTTCTCGTTGTCTCACTAGGGCTATTATTTTGCCCAGGGTTATTGAGTTTGGGAAAATCATGCAATATAGCAATATGTTTTAGCTTTAAAGCCTGAGGTACTTGTTTACAGTGATACATATCTGCCCACAATGTTGACTTCTCTCTATTTTTAAGAAATGTTACCAAATCAGTCTAGGGTCTCGCCCATCACCCCATGAACCCACCTTTTATTTCCACCTTTTTGCCTAAGTTCACAGTATAATGGCAATCCCTTCCTATTTTTTTTTACATCAGAGGGAACCTAAAGATAGAAACGGTGACCACGGACTATTAATATATTTGTAAATAAATGAAAAAGAGACTTCATTATTTTCTAACAAAATATATTTAACTGTTTATTAGTAAGGGCAAGACTTGATAATCATTTGTGCTTTTTATGTTTAAAAAAATGGCTTGTTGAATTTGTTGGATGTGTTGTTTGTGTTATGGCCTAGGAAAACATTGCCCGTGAATAATACTAAAGCAGCTTGGATGTTATAACTTACAAGCTCATTTACAAATGTAATGATAAAACTCAAAGACAATATACAGTTGACCTTTGAACAACATGGGTTTGAATTGTGCAGGTCCATTCGTGTAAGGATTTTTTTCAGTGAATATACAGGACATTTTTTTGGAGATTTGTGATAACTTGAAAAAACTCAAAGATGAACTATGTAACTTAGAAATTAAAAAAATAAAGTATGTTATGAATATATATAATATATGTAGATACTAGTTTATTTTATCATTTATTTCTATAAAATATACACACATTTATAGAAGTAAAATTTATCAAAATTTATATTTGATATATACTTAGACTCTATATGGCATCATTGCAGTCAAAAGCAACATGAACAAATGCGAAAATTCACTTTTAAATTATAACCGCATGAAATTAGCTGTAGCATATACTGTACTACTGTAATAATTTTATAGCCACTTCCTGTTGCTATTGCAGTGAGTGCAAGTGTTGTGAATTTCCACTTAAAACACCATGTGACAATAAGCATCACACGAGCAGTCATCACCAACAAATTGTGCTGTAGTAAAAAGTAATCTCTTGCACAAAACACATATTTTTCATTGTGTTTAGTGCAATCCCGAAACTCTTAAATAACACCAATGGAACTCATCCAAAGTACCACTAGTGGCACTGGAAATGCTCCCAAGAAGCAGACAAAAGTCATGACATTATAATAAAAGTGGAATTGTTTGATAGATACTATAGATTGAAGTCTGCAGATGCCATTGCCTGCTATTTCCAACTGATGATTCATCTTGAAAACAAATGATATAAACTTACTGTATGCTTAAATACAGTACAGCAATGTAAACGTATTTCCTCTTCCTTATGATTTTCTTAATAACATTCTATTATCTCTAGCTGACTTTAAGAATACAGCATATAGGCCAAGTGCAGTGGCTCATACCTGTAATCCAAACACTTTGAGAGGATGAGGCAGGTGGATCATAAAGTCAGGGGTTCAAGGCTAGCCTGGCCAACATGGTGAAACCCCATCTCTACTAAATATACAAAAGTTAGCTGGGCATGGTAGCGCGTGCCTGTAATCCCAGCTACTAGGGAGGCTGAAGCAGAAGAATTGTTTGAACTGGGGTCCGGGAGGTGGAGGTTGCAGTGAGCCAAGTTCATGCCACTGCACTCCAGCCTGGGCTACAGAGCGAGACTCTGTCTCAAATAAATAAATAAATAAATAAAGGAATACAGCATACAACACACATAACACAAATATATATTGATTACCTGGTTATGTTATTGGTAAAGCTTTCTGTCAACAGTAGTCTATAAGTAGTTAAGTTTTTATTCCCCCCGAATAAAAACTTTTGGGGAGTCAAAAGATACATGGAGCTTTTTGACTTCAGGGTTGTGGGAGGTTTTGTGCCCCTAACCTCTGCATTGTTTAAATGTCAACTGTAAGTAGATCAGTACACGGCTAAATATAATATTGAGAGCTGGACTCCTTGTTTCCTTTTGGTTCCTTCTTTAGTTAACCTCAGTGCCTTTGCCTCAAACTCTGGTATTTTATCCTAAGTTAATTTATTGTATAATTAGCTATTTCTTTATAATTAAAGAGAAGAAGTCAGTCCTTCTTCAGTGCTTGTTGATTTATTTTTCTCATTGTGTCTTTCCTATCCAAAATTCATACTGTACACATTCTTAAATATCATGCTAACTCATGTTGTTAGCTCTAAAACATGTATGCATTTGCTGAGAGCTCAATTATATTAACATTTGGTTTCCTCTTACGAATGACATAAAACATTTTTACTGTGGCTTTTGAAGTTGTACTACTCCTTTTTCTCCAACATATTTGGAGAAGATATTACACATTGTAAGATTTATAGCCTTCATTATCTCTCCAGTGTTATGTTTTGCATTGAGGAATAACTTTTCTGTTATATTGATCATTTAAAGAGAGGCCAAAGATGTTCTTGGAACTTTGAAGTGACTGGAAATCCTTAGATACATAGCTATAAGGTCAAAACCCATTTGGGACTTACAGGATATGGGGGGCGGGGGTGGAGGAGTATCCTGAGAGCTCTTGGTCATAGTCACCCTGACCAGCCTGCCCTACAGTTCGTTCTTTCTAGGCATTGTTATCATCACTGGAAGGCCTTTCTCACCCTCCTCATTGGGGAGTGGCCCTCTAGTCTGTTTTCAGTAAAGAGCAGAGGTCCTTTTTATCCATGCTAGAAAAACCTCCTAGCTTTTAAATCTGATATTAATTCTTGTTGTGGCAATTGTTAGGCTGCCGTTTCAAAATAACCAGAACTACATTTTCTCCTTTTATTCTCCCTGCCTCCATGAAATTCTTTTAATTAAATCTACAGTTTTTAAAATGTATGCTACCTGCTGAGAAAAGATCAAAAACAACCATAACAGCTCTTTTGGTCACTGAGTAATTATTTAGATTCCTGTCATCCCTGCCACCAAAACATATACTATATATATTACTCATGTTAGCAGGTACGCACGCACGTGCGCGCGCGCACACACACACACACACGTACACACACACACACACACAGTTTCTCTCATATAGTTATTATTATTATTATTATTGGTTAGGAGAAAAAACACTAATGGAATGAATTAAGCTCTAGATAATCTCCTCTCTCTCTCTTTCTCTCTCTCCTCATTTTAAATATTATGCAGTCATAATTTTAAGAGATCTTAAGTAATTTGTTCAAGATCCTATAAGTGTTAGAGTCCAAAACTGCACTCAGATCCGTCTGTTGCTAAGGTCCGTGGTGATTTTACCACAGCACTAAAACTTTGTACTGTAGGAGAGGGCAGTAGATTGATGACTGTCGGATTCCCTAGAAGTGAAACTTCAGCAGCATTTTACAATTCACAAAGTGTCGTCATTGATCCGGTCTCATCTGGGCCTCTCAATAGCAGTAGGGTATGTGATTTTTTATTTATTTATTTATTTATTTATTTATTTATTTATTTATTTATTTTACTTTAAACAAAGGGGAAACTGTGGCCTATAGGGCTCTGGGCTGACAGACAGAAATCTCAGATTCAGTCAGGGGATTTGGAAGTAATATACAAAATGTCCTTGCATTTTCTGTAAAAGCAATAACAACTGAGGGATTTATTTTTGAGAAACCCTGTTATCACAGAATGTGTTAATAAGCAGATTACAGGACAAGAGACTCTAGGTTATGACCATGAGGTGGTTGTCTCACCTGCACTGGATTTATTTATTTTATGCCTTCAACTCACGGGGGGAGGACTAAACTATGAACAACCCGTGAACAACATAGAGGATGAATTTGTTTTGTCCTCCTCATTCATCACTTTCATTTTTCAGTGCTTTCTTCATAAATCCTTCTATATTGTGCATATAAGGGAGGCCCTCTTGTTTCTACTGTGCTAAGAGCACACTCTATTCCCCTGCCTTATGATTAGATCTGTTTTTCTAGCCGAATCCCACTCTGCATTCCTCATGAAATAAACTTGCCCATCATGACAAATACTGTTTGGATAGCCAGCCCCATAACAGAGTTACACATTTGAAAGTAATTTCTCAGGAAAAAGCCTTATTCAAAATGATAATATGGTAGTCATAATCATTATAACTAACATTTCACTTATCATGAGGAACTTGTGCTATTAGGCACTATGGTAAACATTGTCTTCTTTAATCTTCAAAAATTTCCCTGAATTAGGTGAAATTTTTATACATGAATTCTCTGATGTTTAAAGAGGTTAGCGTTGCCTAAAGCCATGTAGAAAGTGGTGAAGAGAGTGCTAAAAGAGCGATTTATTGAAGTACCATCTCACCATAAGTTCCAATATAGACTTCTGCTCTTTGCTCTGTGGCAGACATTATATGATGAGACGGTACTTCATTCATCACATATAAGCCCATTACAGCTTTGTAGTGTCAACTTTAATTCATGTTCCTTTCATTTCATGGGGCTCTAATGTTGGTTTCTACTCCTTTTCTTCAAACTGCAAACATTATTTGCCTTTGGTACTGAGTACATGTCTTTAAGGTATACAACCAGCACAGAAAGAATTCCATCATCAAGTATCAGCACACACATGGTACAGGGCTAAAGCAATGCATATAACCAGAGATGGTGACAGTATTCACCAACTGGAGCTCTAAATAACCCTGAATCTCAAAGGGAAAGAATAATCATCTTATAAAGGCAATCTGGCCTGCTCCAGGCTCTTTAACCAGAATAACTGTATTCTGTATCTACAAGTGCTTGTCTTTCATTCATACACATACTCCAGCTTGCAAAATCAACTAACACATGAAAAGTATAGAAATTAGAGTAAGTCAAATTGCCACAAAGTAGCAAAGCCAGGCTTGAACTTCTGGTCCTGGAGATACGATGAGTGATTTCTGCCTTGCTAGTCTTCTGCTTGCAGGGTATAAAAGTAAATGAACAAATTGTGCTGCATGTCTGAGAAATTACATAAGCGTAGCCATTTGAAAGCTGTATGTCTCTGTACAACATCCCCTAACAAGATATTCATAATCAACAAACTACTGCAAAGCCCGTTGACACCTGTGGTCTTTGGAAGCTGGCTGCTCTGTGACAGCAGATAGGAGCTACTCTTCTCTCAACTCTTTTCGGCAGTGTCTTTTTGAAACACTCTCTGCCCTAAATGATTCCAGATACCAGCCAAGTGGCAGGGACAGCGGTTTTGGATTCGCTGCCCAGAGCCTTGGAAAAGCACACTTACTTCAGACCATCACTGAAACTGCATAATCTCAACTACAGACCACTAGGTTACTCTCTGCTTCGCCGCACTTGTTATTTTCTTCTGTGGACCCATCAGCCTATCAAACCTTGTTTTTCTGGTTCTGACAATCAAGCTATGGCCAGAAGATAAATATACACTGGGATTCTGCTTTTTAGGGGAAAAATCCCAGCCCTAACAGGCTAGCTGTTTCTCACCCTTGAGGTCTAGCTATGCCACATTTAAAATGGTTTCTGTTGATGCCGCCATTCTTCTGATGTAGGCAAGTACTTTCTGTTGCACCACAGCTCACAAAGGTTTCTGGGTGCGGTACACTCTTCTAAAATTTATTGATATAGGCTGGCATCAAATGAAAAGCTAAGCTCAGCCTCTGTGACCCTTGGAACAAGCCTGTCTTGCAAATAGCCACAAAACTTCAAGCCAGGATTTGGCTTGACAACCCGCTGACACTTCTCAGATGCAGAATATCTGTCAGGCTCGTCTTTGCTGGGACTGAGTAAATAGTGAAAAATAAAGGAGACTTGTCACTTGATTTTCCAGGCATTTAACTCTTCAGTATATTTGTAAGATTATTACTTTTGTTGTGTTCACTGCTTCCTTGTTCAGTATTTCAGCCTGAAAGTATTCAAAAAATATTTCAAGCTATAGATTAAAGTGACCAGACATGCTTTACAGTAAAAAAAAAAAGAAGGAAAGAAAAAGTGACTCTTAAGATTTCTGATTTTGACTGCAACACAAAGTAAAAATAATAAATTGTCAAAAGCTTAGAAGTAAGATTGAAAAATCAAATTGCATGTTTTTAGCAGGTTTGTTTCACATTCCAGAGTTATGCCTCAAAATGCATTTTGCAATTCAGATAGAACTATTTTTTGATCCAGTTCACTTGTCTGAAGGACATTAGGTATAAGATCAACAGCAATCTTGTAAATTCTGGTGTCTTAAGTAATGCAATATACTCTGGTCCAGATAGGATGCTATTTACCCAATATATGACCCCATCTGTGATAGAAGAGTCTCTCCTTAAATTTTTTACATGTGTAAGGCAATCATTTGCCGTAACTCTCCTAAGCATTTGAAGGAAAGTTTATTTTAAAATGTCAAAAGCCAAAATGAAAACAAAACAAAGCAAAAATGGGAGATAAGCTTTTGACTTCCTCTGAATTTAGAGCATATTAAAAATAACAAAAAATATGTGCATGATATCTTGTAAGGAGTATTAACTCATTTTATGGTGTATGTGTGTGTGTTTGCACACATGTATGTGAGTTCACACACGTATTCACGTGTGCACAAGTTTTTGCATCCTGTTATCTAAGCTTAAAGTTTTTCAAGCACTACCATATGCTTTCCATGCATGTTGGAATAGCACTATACTGGACACTGTTTCAGCACTTGGCAAGAATCAGAGACCTGAATTTATTTTCCTGTTCCTGCTACTTAAAAATATTTTTCTGATCTTGGTCATGTTGTTATATTCCTTTTAAGCAAGTTTCATTCATTTTTATTGACATATTATAAGTAATTATTTCTTCTCCTCATCTCTCTCCCCTAGGATTCAAATTTAGATTATGTTATGATCTTTCTTAGCAGTTAAATTTATACTGTGAAATATGCTTATACACATTACTCAGTCAGACAGCCGTAAGAGATATTCCTTGCCTTCTATCATAAGTGACGTTATCAGCAAACATATCCTGCTTACCACATTCTTTCTCCCTTGCATTCAAATTTGTTTCTAGATGTATTGTGTTTATGTTTGTATTCCATACTATACCTGCATCCTGTTGTGCTACACTGCCCTGGACTCAGTTGATAAACACTTCTGGATTTGTGAACTTGTTTGCTTTCAGGCTACAATACCCCTAGCAAGAACGTTTAACATATACAAAGTTAGGTTGTTGTTCGGCCTATAAAGCCCTAGAGTATTGCTACGGTGGTTGTTCTTAAGCCGTCTCAGTCATATGCGAGGAACATACCCAGAAAATACCTAAAGATATGTAGCTCGTGCCTGTTTTATTTCCCTCTCACCTTGAGTTTTGTGGTTTCACAGATGCTGCTGAGGTATGAGAACAGCAGAGAGTGCTTGTTACCCATAGCTACCATGCCAGGCCCATAAGCCTGCAGGTGACATGTGTGCAAATAGGGAGTTCACTGATATCTACAGGCCAGGGATGCCATCATTGGTATTTTTGACACTGGCTTCTGTAGCAGCTGTTTGGGTTGCCTCATGATGCAATTCAGATGCTTAAGAGAGGTGAAGCCCTACAGGGCAAACTTTGGCTAATAGGATAGAGAAACTAACAGATCAATTTCTCTCTCTAACTTCAGGACAAGTAGTTCAGGGATAGATGCCTTCATAAGGCCTCTAGGAAGTTGTCCTTAAAGAAAAGCTCTAAGGAATGCTTCACGGTGCTTTAGCCAGTAGCTAAAGCCTCAGCTCATTTTTTTCAAATTCTCTTGTTTTGCTACTTTGCCCATGAATACTTATTTTATTTTATTTTATTTTTTTGGGCATTGCAATCTCCTTTCATTGAGGTCACCACTTTATTATAATTCTGTTTTCTTTCCTCGTGGCAACATGCTGATCATAACTTTATTCCAATGGAAACTTTATGGAAAAATGTCTCTCTTGAGTAAGTTTACTGTACTTTTTCCCACATCTTTGATTGCATTAAAATATCTTCTGGGTCAGTTTATTTTTATTTGTACTGAATTAAAAAGTTGGAATTTTGGCCCACTTGTAGGGGGTTGTGAGATGGGGTAGGAACGTTAGTCTTCTAAGTTTTTCATCTTGAAAGTTCCTTCTTCTTTGTGGTCAGGACAGATAAAATTGCTTCCTGCAAAAATTGTGAGTCTGTATAATGCTCGTGTGCAGCTTTTTCTCTTCTGCATCTCTGACACCTGGTTTAGCACAACTTCTGCAAAAAGAGCTTGTAACCTCACTTCCATGCTCTGGTGTTAAAGGAGACATGTGTTTGCATGTGAGGGTGAGTCTCTCACTTTCCATGAGGATGCAGGCAATTGTTATAAACTTCACTCCTTTCAGCGCTGTTGCCACTCTTTTTGCTTCTTTCTTTATTCTCACCTGCATGGTTTCTGTCTGTATTTAACTTCCTTCATTTTGGAATGTTTTAATCATATCTAAAAATACATATTTATAATTTGCATTTATGGATTGGCTAATTCATAGTGTTTCTCAGTCTTACATAAAATGACAGAGTATATAATAGGAATTTTTGTTCAAGAATAATAATCCATGTCTTAGCAACTGTATGGTTTTAAGCTTTATTTTTTCAAATAAAAATATATAAATCAAAATCTGTATATATATAAATGCACACATATACATAGCACAATATCTTGTGTGTAAGTGGTATATGCTCAATGAATATAGAATAAACTAAGGTGTTAATAAATTTAATTAATTGTTTTCTTCACCACTAGCTTCTTGGAATTTAACACAACACTCTGATAAAGTAAGTATGAAATAAGTATTTGCTGCCTGACTAAAATGAATGACTATTTTAGTTATGATAAAATAATAATAGTCTGTACTATTTTTGCTTGGGGAATTAGCAGACTTTGTGGTAGAATAATTCATCCTGGATTAGGAGCTTTAGGAACACCAATAATGTCTGGTGAGAAAGGCCTTTCAGGCAGAGATATTTCATGAATTCTCAGTTACACTGATGCATATCGATACCTCTAAAAAACTAAAGCAGAAAATAAAGGTGTGCCATAAGAAATGAGGAGTAAAAAAAAAAGTAAAGGCGATTAAAATTGTATTGTTTATAAATGAATAATAGGGAATTAAGTTGCATATTTTCACATAAATGGAGAGAATTGATATGTTTTTGTATATTAGAATTTTGTAGGAGAAAATTATAGTGTAATTTATCTGCACCTTTCTACATTATTTAAGGTTTTTAATGAGAGTTTTATAATTACTGAAGTGAGCTGCTCAAAGTGATATTTTTGTTTCCAAAAAAACAAACAAACTCATATATTTACTGTTAGAATTCTGGTGCATCTGTTAGCATTTATTTCTTCATTACTAATTGTTTTTATAGTTTTCCACAGAAGGTACCTATTGGATTAAAATTAGTCCTTTATGCATGCAAATCTAAACATATCCTCTTAAATGGGTTTTATGCTTCTAGTTATGCAGAACATTTTTTTCATTTTTATTGGCATTATCTTATGGTAGACGATCTTAGTATCAGAGATATTCTATAAGAAAAAACATGTTGACACCTTTTCAATTACTATTCTGTGTGTGTGTGTGTGTGTGTGTGTGTGTGTATGCAAGCACAGATATGTGTTCTATAGTAAGTCATCAGAATTTCAAACATCATTCTATGAAAATGATCTTGGTAATTATTTCCCAAGTCATGAAGGGCACAGGATAATTCTCTTCTCTTTGGGGGAAGAATATGTCCTTCTTAACCTCCTTTTCCTTAACCAGGAAGTATTTCAATTAAGCAATAAGTTGAGTTCCCCAGTCTATTCTGTGTTATCTATTTTCTTCAGATATCATAAATCACTTATATAAGAATTACTGAAGTGCTTACTAAAATGCCTCTTCTGAGCCTTTCTCCAAATGAACAATTGCCAGCTCCAAGATGAACCAGATATTGGAATCAACAGACATAAACTTCAGAGCAGCTTTAACCATGTTCTGTGAATTAAGAGTAAAAATTTTTTAAATGAAGGAAAATATATATTTTTTTTCAAAGAAATAGACATAGAGATGCACATGGAAGTTTTATAACTGGAAAACACAGTATCTGAAATAAAAATTTATACAGAATGGGTTTAGTAGCAGAATGATAATAATATAAAAGAATCAGTGAACTTCATAGTACATCAATACATCTAACCCAAGCTGAAGAACGGGAAGAAAAAAAGAATTAAAATGAACGGAGTCTAAGGGTCCTCTGAGATGAAAAAAAAAAAAAAAAAAGGTTTAAACAATAAGATGAACAACTTCCCAAATTAGGTGAAAGACATAAATTTACAGATTCAAGATTAATGAACACTAAACAGTACTCAAAACCACTTCCAGGTATATTATGTGCATGCTACAAGTCAAAGTAATAAAATCTTACAAGTAACAAAAACAGAAGAAAAAAAGGTTCACATTACATATATTAAATTAACAATTCAAATGACCCCATCTCTACTGAAAATGCAAAAAAAAAAAAAAAAATTAGCCTGGCATGGTGGCACATGTCTGCAATCCCAGCTACTTGGGGAACTGCGGCTGGAGAATGCTTGATCCCAGGAGGCAACGCCTGCAGTGAGCTGAGATCACATCACAGTGGGACTGTTCCCCTTCACTGATTCTGTGAATCTGGGATGGATTTGTTACTTGCTTTCAATGGTACAAAGCAGCAGAAGTGACAAGGTGAGTTCTGGATCCCGGGCTTCAATATAAAATGCACATGCAAGTGGCTTTGGAGTTTTCTTTAAGGCCTTAACCCTCAAAGTGTCCAAAACAGCAGTCTCAACTGGAAAGATCCACTTAGGTCATCTCTGAATGGCAGGTGGTCTAGTGTAAAAACTAGAGAATCTCTGAACTCTGAGGTAAAGCAGATATAAGCTAATATTTAAGAAGTAATTCAGAAAGATATTTCAAAGCTTATCAATATTAAGTTGGATATAGTTTCTCCTTAATTCTGCTCTTCAGGATATAATTTTGGATGTAAGAAGTTACACTCTTTCTATAGGATATACATTAGAAGTAATTTTGGAGCTATGATTGTGTTAGAATAATAGAGAAAAACGGCTAATAATCAATACTACTGACTTCCACATGAATTTAATTTGTGAGATCGTTTCTCTATAAGAAAAAGTGACCTCCTTCCAGTCATTTACTCTAGAGCCATACTCTGTTCCCTCAGAAATTTGAGGAAGGTGTATATCAGGGTATAGTCTAATGTGTATCATGTTACATCATATTTCCAATTACTCCACTTCTCCAGGGAGGCTCAAAAACTTGAAACAACATGACAAACAGGACGATAGTTGAAGCTGTGGAGGGCTGAAGGGATTCTTGATAGTTGAAAAGGAGTAGAGAAAGAAGATTGTGGAATGATATGCCTGGTTAAGAGGACTCAACTTAAAACACACCAGTTTGAAGAATGAGGAGGACAACATAACAACAATTATTAGGTTAGAACAAAGAGAAATTTGCTGAGAGAAAGGAGATCTCTCACAACCTTTATGAGAAATTCTTCACCAGGAAAAGAAATTTGTTTTGAGTTAGAAGTAAAAAAAAAATTGTTTTAAAGTGCAATATGCTGATTCTTTTCTCTGATTTAAATCTATGATTTCTAGTGGGAAAAGCAAGTAATAAGAAAAGCTGCAAAATCTAGGGAAATGACAAGAACTTACGTGGGTCCACAGCACAGTTGTTTCAGGGCAATTTTTTTTTGCTACTTGTTCATCTCCCAGTATTCTGAAAGGTGATATGATTCATCTTTGAAAAGAAGTTCATGTGAATCATGTTTTACAACCTCTTTCTTTACTTGTAATCTGTGAATTTGCCGTTTCATCTAACACCATTGTTGTTTTGAATAGGGGAAATAGCAAAAGCTTCTAGAGTTGGAATGGTAGAATGTTAACAAATGGAGAATCTCAGCAAGAACTCTTGCTTTTGTAAGAATAGGGAGTATTAAAATATAATGGTTTATTTAAGTGAGTGTGAGGACTGAGACAGAAGTCTGACTTTAGAAACTGGAGAAAAACAGAAGAGGTCACTTGTGTTAGTCGTTCCTAGTCCTGATGGAAGACAGACAGCATAATCAAATCTAAAAATTAGCATTTAATAAAGGAACTCTTTGTGAAGATATTATAAGATTAATGAGAACTATTATTATCTAAATTATTTGGAGCTGTAACCACCCGTTGGCTTGAGAAACAAATGCGGGGAACAGTCATTGAGACCCAGAAAGAGAAGCTGTAGCTGTATTACATGCACTCCTCACTGAAAGAAGCTGTAGCATTTGGCAGAGAGACATAGCCATACCATGATGATCCTGCAGGGAGAGAGGGAGCAGAAATAAATATTTTCCAATTCTTCTATTGGGGCCCAGAAAACAATGTTCCCAAAATATGGTGCTTTGGCATGCTGCAAGGACTTCTTGACCTCTTCCCATCCCCACCAACAACAGAGGGTGAAATTTTATGCTAATATTTCCTTAGCTGCCTTAAGTCCAGACTGCCAAAGAGAACACAGTTTCTTTCTATCCCCTTGCTGAAATGTCATATTATCTATCACATCAAAGAAGACAGTAATGCAATCACATTCAGAAGAACTTTGTTCAAATTCCAATGGTTATCATTTACAAGCTAATTTCTGTCCTCTGAGTTTATTAATCACCCCTACAAATTGCCCCCTACCTCTTAAAATTGCCACAATCCCCCAAACCCCCTTTCCTCTGTAAAGAAGGGTATATAAGCATCTGGACCTCAGCAGGTTAATTAGTAATCATTCTCTTGTGATTCCCTTTTGCTTATACACATCGAAGAAATTTGTATGTCTTTTTGTCCTATTAATCTTCCTACTGTCAGTTTATTATCATTGAACCTTTAGAGGGCAGAGGGGAAGCTTTCTCTTATCCCTACACTGACATCTCTTGCCAATGCTTCCCATTCGTTAAACAAAATTGGAAACCAGAAGTCAAGAGAACCCCTTCATGTAGTCCACAGAATTAGCTCCACATATCACGGAGAATAATGGTGAAGTGATCAAGTGGATCTTGAGAGACAACAGAAAATACACAGAACATATAAACCAAATGTCTAAGGATATACAGTCAGGATATGCTGTTGTTGAAGAATTTTTTTTCTGTGAGAGGTGCTTTTATAGATGTTGAGAACACAAAGGTGGAAAAGCAAATTATAGACCCTGCCTTCCTTGGAGCATGTATTTAATATAATGTGTCCATGTATATATGTGTGTTTACACTTCTATCATTTACCTGAATAATATACATGCATGTAGCCAGATAAAATCTTGAAATATATACTTTTGTGTTTTTCATTCTCGCTCATGATTAACAAATCTTCTCTTGGTAGAAAGAAAAATTTATAAACCCTGAAGGCAGATTAGAAGTGTTACAGCAGGAATACCAGGAGGAAGCTAATAACGTGGTTTGCTTTTGTTTAATTTCTTTAAAAAAAAAATTTTAAGCAAGGCATTGAAATCAAAAGGGGAAGATACTGAGGGGAAAGGAGATTTCAGACAACGTCATAACAAGATAGGTATGCAAAAAAATGGGAGATGAGAGATGAAACAACTTGGCCCTTCCCATTACTCCCAAAAATAGGTTCCCAGGACTGTAAAGAGAGTGATACGATGGTAGATCCTGACCACTAAGGAGAGATGGAAGGAATAGATAGAAATAAATATGTTGAGCTCATGCCTGCCAGCACTTTGGGAGGCCGAAGCAGGTAGATCATAAGGTCAAGAGATTAAGACCCATCCTGGCCAACATAGTGAAATCCCGTCTCTTCCAAAAATACAAAAATTAACAGGGTGTGGTGGCATCCACCTGTAGTCTCAGCTACTCGGGAGGCTGAGGCAGGAGAATCACTTGAACCCGGGAAGCAGAGGTTACAGTGAGCCAAGATAGAGCCACTGCACTCCAGCCTGATGACAGAGCGAGACTTCGTCTCAATAAATAAATAAATAAATAAATAAATAAATAAATAAATAAATAAATAAATATAAATACCTATGTTGAGACAACTGAGTACATTTTGGTCAGTGTCAGGATTCTTCCTTTATGCTGAGCGTGACTGTTGACCATGATTTATCATTCAAGTGAACATGTAACATCCTCCATGTGAGGATGCAGAAGCCAGTTATATAGTTGTTGAGTGAACATTTTAGTAGCTCCTATATTCTTGCTGCCTATGGGGCCTGATTATTGCCTGGCAGAAAAAAATATTTCTGTATGTCTTCTGAAATTCACTCAGCACTCTTCAACTCTCCTTTATGTCAGCAGTCCAGAAATTTTCTAAAACATCAGTTACAGTTATTGAAACACTCATAGAATGAACAGTAATAATATAATGTTTAATTTTGTGTGTTACTTTGACTTGGCTAAGGGATTCCCACAAAGCTGGTAAAACATTATTTCAAGGTATGTCTACGAAAGTGTTTCTGGAAGACAATAACATATGAATTGGTCAATAGAGTAAAAAAGATCTGCCCTTCCTACTAAGAAGTGCAGGAATCCTTGGTTCTTAGTTTTATATGAAAGAAACAATTCTGAAAAGGGACTAATTTAGTTTTAAAAAAGGAGAGAGAGTTTCTTGAAGGAAAATAGAGGACAGACAGTTTTACTTAGAGAGCACACTCTGAAAACATGAGTGGGCTGCTGAAAAGGAGTGAGCCAGCAGCACCTTGCATTGGGTTTCTATATCGAATTTTTTCTTGAAGTTCCCACCTCTGTCTTAAAGTCTCTGCCTTTTTTATTTGTCTAGTTTTTCTGTTCCTGCCTTAAGTCCCCATATTTTCCCCCTCCTAGTTCCCACCACAAGCTTGTGGTATGCTCCCTTAGCATTGGTGCACATGCATGGGCCCTGGTGTTGGATCAAATTGTGCCTGCATATTTCTTAGGAATTTTCTCCTTTGCCCTCTCCTCTAATTAGCATGCACCTAGTGACATTCTGACATTGTAACTGCAGAGTGAATGATTACTGGGCATCTTAATGGACATTTCTTCCTGCAAAGGCATTTCTCCTCCTCTCTGCTCATATCTAGTGTGCATGTTCTGGGTGGTCCCTGGGGTCTGACATTTTCTAGACCTTCTTTCTCTCAGGGGATCCCCACTCCTTCTCATGTCTCACTATCTGCCTACTCTGACAGCCTCACAATTCAGGTAGGTGTGATCCAATCCACTGAGGTCCTGAACAGACCAAAAGAACAGGAGGAGGCCAAATTTAATCTCTCTACTTGAACAAGGACATTCATCTTCTCCTGCCCCTTGGCAATCAGTCTTTTGGTTCTCGGGCATTCAAACTCAGACTGAGACTTACACTATTAGCTTCCTTGGTTCTCAGGCCTTTGGATTTGGGAAATAGAACTACATCACTGGCTTTCTCAGACCTCCATCTTACACACAGCACATCATAGAACTTCTCAGCCTCCATAATCACTCAGCCAACCCTTCTAATCCCTCTTTGTATATCGATATATATGTACTGTTGGTTTTTTTCTCTGGAGAACCCAGACTAATAGAATATGGAAAAAAAAAAAATTGAGCTAGATAGTGAAGAAACTCCCCAAGTTGGAGAGGCACGTGAGAGGGTATATGTGAAATAACTGTTGATGCTGAGAACCTGACATCCTTAGAGTTTTGGAAATATGTAATTATACACATAATGTAGTTATTAGAACTTGTATGTACTTTTTCTTGCTTTTTAGTTGTCATATTTCTAGAAAACATCTTCATTATTCTCTATACATCCATTGTTGTTTTGATATTAATTGAAGACATTATTTTTATCTTTATTTTTCAGAATTTCTTAAAAAACAAATAAACAAGGAAGTCTTCAGTTGTTTTAGTGAAAGGAACGATTTAGAGGTTTTGGAGCCGTCACAACTGAATTTGAATTCTGGCTTTAATAATTACTACCTTTGCAATTTTAAGTTACTTAACTTTTATGAACTTTAGGGTTTTCTATTGTACTTTTAAAATAAGGGTAATAATGCCAAATGTAGATGGATATTGGAAACATTAAATGTGTATAGAAATTTCCTAATCCTACCATTACACCGTTCTCCCTTAAACTTACCATCACCAATCTGGCAATATTTTCTTGGGTCGTATCAAGTGGTATACGACCCAAGAAGTGGTATAATTGGTATAATTTTCTCTATCCAATTCCAGATGGCCTGAAAATTTATTCTCATTCCTGTGGGCCTCAGGAAGTTAGAGATTTTAAAGCCTGAAAGAATATAATGCTGTTTGCTTCGTATCTTGCTGCCTCTTGTCTTAATTCACATCTCGAAAACAGAAAATGTTGCCCACACCCAATGTGACTTTTTTTTTTTCCTTCTAAGATCCCTTCCAGACACTAAACTAAAAATCCCAGTCTCTTTTTACTTGCTCTCAGGCTAATGATGCTTCATAAACACAGCCAGTTTTGGAGAAAGTCAAAGCTTAAAATGAAATCTATACTTCACCTATCTAACTATGAAAATGTAAATGTAAAATACTGTAAATTGGATATAGTAAATCCCAGATTGCCTTAGCAGGTAAACAGAAGGAAATAAAAATAAGAGGTTTATTTTATTGTGAATTTTTCATCAGTATTTTAGATAATTCCACAAATGCTGGAATATGAAACTTAGCCATAACATTGTCATGAAAATTGTAAAATTAATGATGTAAAAAATTACCTCATAAACACTGTCATTTAACGATATTCAAACCTAACTTACTGAAAATGACAAAAACACATTAAGCTCTACGTCAGATTCCAGGAGAACACCATATATCATGTTATTAAATATTACTGGTTTCCCGAAAGCCTTATATGAGGCACTTGATCAACATTCTTCAAGAGCATGCAAGCTCCTGAAGTGCCCTCCCAATTCAATATTCCTGAGAGTATTTTAGACACTGAGACACAATGTTAAATTCATTACATTGTATAAATTCTTGAATAAAGAATGCATATTATCTAGTTAATTTTTTACTGAGAAGCCTAACTTTAGAAGTAAACGGTAATTCTAAATATGCTATACATAAGATATTTAAATAAGAATAGTCTCTTAATTATTTAAATTATTTTAAAGAAAAAATACAGAAAGAGCCTATCCTCAGCTACTTAATATACAGTTACTTTTGAAACAATTTATGTAGTATTTTTAAATTGACAGATAAAAATGTATATATTGTGTGGAACACAATGTTTTGGTATGTGTACATTGTGGAATGGCTAAATCAAGCTAATTAACATATAAATACCTCACATACTTTTTTGTAGTGGTAAGAACACTTAAAATCTACTCTACACAATGTTCAAGTATTCAACACATTGTAATTAAGTATGGTAATTAAGTGTGATTACGTGTTATCGTTATAATGTATAATAAATCTCTTGAATTTATTCCTCTAAGCTTACTTATACAAACATTTACACATGCATACGGACTCTCATACACATGTATGTAAAGACGTATTTAGGTAACAGTTAAGAGGTTTAGAAAAAATGTACTAAGTCAGCAAAAAGAATGGATCAAATGTATCAACTTTGCAAAAAGAATGGTTAACCTTTGCCTGTCTTCTGGTTTGGATGTTGTACCTTATGTAAGATGCTACCATTGGGTTAGGTTGGGTGAAGAATGCTCAGGATCTTCCTGCACATACCTTTGAATTTGCTGTGAATCCATGGTTCAAAATAAATGCTTTTTAAGATTGAATAAAGTTGGGCTAAAATGATATTTTCAAGTTCAATGAGTATTTGGAGGAAAATTATACTGTGGTTGTGAAACAAGACAGTATTAAATGTGAGTTGAAAATAGATAAATTATTATAGCTACTAAATTTGACCATGGGATTTAACATAGGAAGCAA
Source organism: Pithecia hirsuta (assembly GCA_963573645.1). NCBI lineage: Eukaryota > Metazoa > Chordata > Mammalia > Primates > Pitheciidae > Pithecia > Pithecia hirsuta. Next base: position 26,063 of record CAUYLZ010033441.1, read on the forward strand.
AAAGTCCATTGGAATTTAAAAGTCCAATCTTGTGTAAGAATGAAAAAATTGTTTCATGTGTTTACCTGGAGTTTATGGTTGCAGTCATATTCTAGAATTTTTTTGTGGGAAACATGGTAGAAAAAGAATAAGAACACTTAGTTTGTGAAACTACATGAAAAACATTTTCTAGAAAAAATTTAAAGCAGAATTACAAAACATTTCATTTCTTTCATTAGAAAGTTCAATTTGATTATTTAGTAATATAATGAATGTTTTGAGTACAATAAACATCTTAACATTAGATAATGAATTTATAAAATGGAGTACCCCTTTGTCACACTTTATTCATCTGAAATCTAGGACAATACTATTTTTAAAAGTATTATTTTTGTATGCTATAGTGCTACAAAATATTAGTTAATAATGTATAAACTAAAAGAAACAGAGAAACATCTCTTAAAGTGGCTTGAAAAATCATTTATGAAACACACAGAGACACACTTTAAAACTATATGAGGACAAAATACAGTAGCATAGGTTGATTTTAGATATTTTCAAAATTTATGATAAATATTAGATATATGCAAACACAGATAATGGAGTTTTGTTTTTTTCAAATGTTTATTTGAAGTTCAATATGGTCTGTACAAAAGAAATGGAGTGATCTGTAAAATTAGAGATTTTTAAATCCATTTCTGAGGAGTAACAGGATTTCCATGATGCTCTGAAAGAATGGCTTTAAGGTATCATGAAAGAAAGAGCATGAAATCACAAACTCATTTAAGTAATCTTTTTTCATTCTATTAGCCATGATCTCCTACTAATTTCTGTTCCATAGTGTACATTGTGAGGACAACATTTAATCTCAATTTCATGTTTTCTCATTATTACTTCACTCTGCTTAAGAAGTAGGAAATTCTGATTGAGTTACTTGTAAAATTTCTGCCAGCTTCTTTGTGAGCTTTTCAGTCCACTCTGCTTGAAAAAGGAACAGTATTTCTCCACATAAAAGACATTTGGGCAGCTCTGGAAACTTTCGTACACATTAGTATAGAAGAGTTGGAAAGAACCGCAATTAAACTGCTGAGATAATTCCTGTCAGCTGCAGCACTCAGAACTGGCTTGTGTCCATCTGACGCCTTCTGGTCCTGTGGTCTCACCGAAGGCAGCATTCTGCACATTATCTTTGATCCAGTTCTGCTTGAATGATTTTGGCTAAAGACGGAACATTTTCTCTTCAGAACTTTACTGTTACACGTGCTACTCAAACTATGGAGTTATTTGCCTTTTAACTATAAAGTAGTAATAAATTATACTTAAGAGTTTAAAATTTACAATATACATTTTTGTTTCGAAGAATGGAAAAAGTCTATAGTGTCTAGACGTAATAACCCGATGAGTCCTAGTATCTGTTTTAGTGTTTAAATAATGAAATTGAAATAAACAATCATTAGAAAATATACCCCTGTCTTGGTCTGCTCAGACCATCATAACAAAATACAAAAGACTGAGTGGCTTGAACAATGGAAATTTCTCAGTTCTGCAGGCAGGAAGTCCATCATCAGTGTGCTAGTGTGATTGGTGTCTTTCCTGGAGTTTGGACAGCCACTTTCCCATTGTGACCTCACAGGAAAGAAAGAGAAAGAACAATCTTTCTGGTGTCTCTTTTAATAAGGACACTAATCCTATCATAAAGGCCCCACCCTTATGACTTCATTCACCCTGAATATCTTCCCAAGGCCTCATCTCCAAATATTGCCACATAGGAGGTTAGGCTTCCATATACAAACTTCTGGGGATTGCAGATATTTAGTTCACACCTATCATATTACTACTTTCTTTTAAAAAACATGTTTTAACACAGAACATGATGTTTTTAAGGGTCCAGGGAACTAGTATTCATAATACTCATAGCTTTTGACAATGCTTTTAAGGGCACCAGATCATTTTATATGGAAAATAAAATAATGTGAGTTTATTAAGGCTGATAAGTAACTGTGATATTGGCTTCCAAGGAATACTAGGAGAGATGAAAAATCTACCTGTTTCTTGCCATTGAAACTTGCTAAGAAAGGTACTGTGACTTGGTGACCATGGTACTGAGATATGACCCCTCATTTCCTGATTCCAGATCTCGTGCTGACTTTGAGGACCTTTATGTTCCTGAATAATATTTTGATCCTCAATAATAAAACATCTCTATCAGCATTTGCATTTATTCTCTTAGCTTTTTCTCTTATGATAAGCAATGGAAAAAAGTGTTGGCTAGACATAGGAAATATACGTTTTTCTAAATTTTATTCAGAACTATTTTTTTCCTTTAGTTACTAGTATTTTAAATAGTACTTTTTGGGTAATAATTATCTATCTAAAAATGTCAGAGTTATGTCTTTCTGGTAACCTACCATGAGTGGCTAGCAAGATTTTCTAACACATTTCACAAGGATGTTTTCTGTGGCTAGCAGGAAATTCTCATTGTTTTGCTAAAAAACTTGTAAAAAGGGAGGCAAAAATGTGAAAATCTAACTAAATGTCACATAGTTTTCTATTTCTTGTTATAGCATCTCTCCACAATTGTCACATTTGTATATTTCTCTCAATAGGCAATACCTCAATTTAAACAATGAACATTTCAGTAGAAAGCTAATCTATTTCAATTCAGAGGGTGCCTGAAAAGAGCACTAATTTGAAGTCAAAGAGCATTTGGTTTGATATCTGATTCCATATCTTAAGGGATGTGTGACATTGGGCATTTTAATTGCTTTTCCACTGAAAATTTTAATTTAAAAATCATATTTACTCAAATATTTACTATGTAGAATTGAGATAAAGGTAAATGAATTAAGTGACATATCTCATTGGATAGTAATTGTATGGTAGAAAAGATAATAAGGTAATAACATTTCTAAAATTTTAGTACCAGCTTCTCTCTTGTGTATGACATTGCTTTGGTGCCAATATATTTCTTTCAGCTTTTGAAGAGTTAAGATTCAGAAATTTGGAGTCCCAATCTAAAAACATTATCACAGGTAACTTGGGAGCAAATAGTATATTTGAAATATTTGTTATACATATATTGTTATGAATAAAAACAGCAAAGAAGGCTAGTGTTAATGTGAACATCTACTTTAATGAAGTCTTAAGCCTTTTAGAAAATTACAATTTCTAGCCTATATTGCATAATGATTAATAGCTATGTTGGATAATCACTTCAGTAGTTTTACCTATATGTTTATAATTTCACTTGGTTGAAATCTCAAGCTATCCTCAGTAGGTATCTCAGGGTCAGAAAGGAAATATAAGTCTGTCACTATTACATGCCAGAGAACAGCTAGGGTACAGACATGCCCACATTAGGTATCCAGAGTTTTTGAGATTAGGAATTTATCTTGAGTAACATTTTTATATTTTTATTTTATACTGACATACATGAAGTGATAGTAAAGTGACACCAACAGATAAACCTATCTGCTTGTTTTCTCATTTAAGTACTACTCATGGTAATGTCACCAAATGCTATATTTAATGTCTGCTCTGGTCGTAGTTTTATTTTAAGTCTGACAGAGGCTCTTTCAAACATAAAAAGATTCTCTTTAGGATGGAGTTCAGTTCCTTATTTTCCAAACATGCATGTTTTTACATCTCAACTCCAGAACTTAGAAGTATACTATGCTTCAAGGATAGACTGGAGGGGTGAATTGTGAAATGTGTTCAACGTGAAGTTGATCAAAGTGAGCCTAACATACAGCAGGATGGTAATTAATTTGGAAGGGGTGGAACGGGATGAAGCTTTCAGATCTATGTGTAACTTATGAATTTTATCCACATCCTTCAAGCCTATTTATAAGCAAGTGAATAAAGGAATTAATGTAATTATGTCAGGATGTTTTTTCCTGCTGATTTTGATTTGCTCTGCATTTAAAGTAAAAAATTATTAATTGAAGAAGCCTAGTGACTAATGTAATGCATAAAAATAGATTTATTTATCATATTACCCTCTCTGTATATTTATTCCCTGGCATTTAAAAGAAAATATATTCTGGAGAAATTAAAGACATTTTGTTTTAAAAACTTTTTATAATGACTACTGGTGAGAATGAAATGATTTTTAACAATTTCTTCATAAATTTTAAATTCTATTTATTAAGCTATATTACAACTGAAAGAGTGGCCCTATAATTCTTTAACAGTTTTAACTTGTTGAAGATGAGAATTTGTACATGTAAAGTACAATCAGTATCAAAATTTCACATAAGATGTAGGAAAGAGAACCAATAAGTAATAAAAATAATGTGTAAATGAAGGTAGAAATACCAAATATAAACTAAATTACTGCATTTTACTATATTTTGTTACTGATGTTTTATATTTTGGTGCATTTCTTCCTATTATATTTTGTTAAACTCCTTTGTTCTGTTTCTCTCTCATTTATATATCTTTCTCTATTTACAAGTCTTAGGTCATACTACATTTAGGTTTCTGTATCCTTTTATTAAATATAACTTATAACCATATTTCTGTGCCAATTCATTTTTTGAAATATGTGGTTTTAATAATAGATGTATATCATTGTATTTATTTATCTTTGTGCAAAGTATAGAAAGCATTGTGGAAATCGCAGAAAAATGTTTTTAAAAAGCATTGTATAAATTGTTGTTTAGTTCCTCAGGATGAATTTCTACATTTAAAATGGTTAAATTAAGGCATGGATATATCTTTAAAAACTGTAAATCTATTTGCATTTCCATCCACAATCTGCAATAATTTCTATTTTACCACATTGTTATAAATACTGGACATTTATTTTAAGCTTTAACAATTTGAGAGCATAAAAATAGTATAACTTTAATATTTTTTAGTAAGACAGAGGACAAAATACTTTTCATAAGTGTTATTCTTGTTCAGAATTGCCTTTTCATATAATTTGTTTATCATTCTATTATGCCTTTTAAACAGTATATCTGTGAGTGACATTAATATAAACATTTAATTTATAAGTTCTACTAAGAACTTAAGAGAATTAGCTGTTAGGCTGGAAATATTTTATCCGATTCATTTGTGTGTTAGGGTTCTCCAGAGAAATGGAACCAGTAAGATATATGCAGTGTGTGTGTATATTTAAGATAAAACTTAATGAATAGTTTTAAAATATATTTTTACATTGTAGAAAGTAGTCTTCTCTCTCTCATTTAACAGAACAAATATTAAAGGTATTCATCAAATTCTTCTTCCTGGGATTTTTCTTCTGTCTTTGGTAGTTGGCTCTTCTAAAGTTTCAGATTCTGAAATACTTTCTAATCAGAGTTTTTATTTACATAATATTCTGATTTCCTTGGAGACAAATATCCTTTATTATTTTTCTTGGAGATCTCTCCTGCAGAAAATAATCTGAATTCTATATGTGATGACTCTTCATAGTCTTTTTCCAGCTCCTATTTTCCTTTCTTTGACTTGACTTTTATTTGTGAAGTGTGTGTGTGTGTGTGTGTGTGTGTGTGTGTGTGTGTGTGTGTAACTGGTTTATTGATTATGGAGGTTGGGAAGTTGATACTCAGGAGAGCCAATGAAGTAAGGTCCAGTGTGAGTCCAAGTTAGAAGGCAGAAGAAAACTAATTTCTAAGCTCAAAGAATGTAAAACAGAGAGAAATAATTCTTTTACTCAGACTTTTATTCTATTCAGGCATTCAATGGATTGTATGAGGCCCACTCACATCAAGGAGGGCAATCTACTTTATTAAGCGAACTGATTCTAATGTTATTCTCATCCAGAAATATCCCCTTCACACACGCATGAAATAATGTTTAACCAAATATCTGGGCACCCTATGGCTCAGTCAAGTTGCAATATAAAATTAACCATCACAATTCAGATTTATTTTTTGTTTTTAGCAGTTCTTGTTATTTTATATTTTTATTGTTCTATTTTATATAATTAAACAGATGTGTAATTTCCCTTAATTTTATGGTATTTTTTGCTTTAGGAAGGTATTTTCACTCTGAAATTATATGACTGTTAAAGCATATTTTCTTCTATTCCATATCTGCCTTCATTATTATTCAAATATTTTAGTAAAAAGCAGAAACTAATTGTCTACTAGTATGTTTTCTATTCTCAAAATGTAATAACACATAGTAGTTAATAAAAATTCATAGTTATTTTAGCATTATGCCAAGGTAAAAATAATAATTATTAGAAATGACATTTTTATTATATATAAAATTTTACACATTGAAAAAGGTGTTTCCAACATGTTTTATTTATTTTGGATGTAATAGATTTTTAAATATTGAGATTAATCCACTAAGCTTTGGTAACTACTTTTAATTTTAATGGAATGTATCATACCTATGAAGGACAATTTATGTTCTACTATTAAATATATAGTCTCTCAGGATAGTATCAAAGAAGGGACAATAATTACAAATCATACTAAAATAACTGCTTTTGACCTACCACCTGCTTTCCTATATAGAATATTACCAAAAGCTGTAGTCTTATGAGCCTGATCACATTATTCCAGCTTAATAATCATTACAGTGAATTGTATGTAGTCCTATTTTTTTTTAATTTCACCTCATATTGATGTATCTCTAATAAAAGGTTTTGTTTTGCAGTTTGAGAAATTTATGTTTTGATATCATTGAATAAGATTATTTTGTCATGTATTCTTTAGCACTGACTTTTAGATCATCCATATTAATGTATGTATCTGTTGTTAATTCTTTTTCACTGCTATATCATATTCCATTTTAAAAATAGATACACACACATACAATTTCCAGTATCCTGCCAATCACTATTGTGTTGTTTCCAAGGCTTATTAACTTGATTTTCTCACACTAAAAGCCTCTCAGCCATGCTAAATTTAATACATGTAACTATTTACTAATATAGGAATTATCAGATTTTAGGGAATGTAATTTTAAAATATACTGAATAATTTCTAATTGTTTCCCAAAATAATCATAATTTTACAACTTTGTAACTTTGGCAACAGTTTGAATGATTAGACTCAGATTCTTTAATTTTTTTTAATCTGGTGGATATTAAATAGCAACTAACTGAAAAATTACATTTCATTTTCTTAAAAAACAAGATTCATCATTAAAAATAATTTTATGATAATTTCATTTTTACCATTGATTTTTATTAGTTATATATTGTATATAATAATTTGCTAATTGAATATGTATTAAGTATCTATACCTATATTTTGTTATCTTTTCACCTCTGCATTTCAGAAATAACTATTCAAGACTTTTGTTGGAAATTTATTTATATTTACTTTATTTTATATTTATTTCTAATTTTAAATTGGGAAGAACTGACAGATCTACAGTATTATATATTCACAATGATGCACAGCTAGGGCTATCCTTTTATTTAGTAATTCGGGTTTTTTTTTTTAGTAGGATTTTGATGGTTGTTTTTGTATGCATCAGACCCACATTTTAAAAATTTATTTCTTATGAATTTATAATTTCATAGCAGGATTCTAAGTGTGATGTTATCTATTATGTTTTCTAACTTATTATTAGTTACATAGGAGAAAACTTCTTTTAGCGAACACTGTCTCTTTATCGTTTATTCATTTCCTTTTGTTACCAGAGGAGGATCTTGAATATGAATCATGCAGGTTCTTGGTGTTTTGAACAAATAATTGGACAAAATGCGCAAACAAAGCAATGAACAAATGAAGCAACAAAAGTACACTTCAAGAGTGAGAGGAGCCTTTAATAAGTGGCTCAAGAACCCTGGTTACAAAATTTTCTGGGGTTTAAATACCCTCTAGAGGTTTCCCATTTGTTATTTGGTTACAAGCTATGTAAATGAAGACTTAGCTCATGACCAGTCTGATTGGTCACCAATCAGAGGCAGAAGTGAAGTTACAAATTTATACTCAATGCAGATGAAGACTTGGCCTACCACCAGTCTGATTGGTCTTAGGAGATGATCAATGAGAGATACTTTCAATTTTTTATCTGTGACACAGTGGGTGGGGGAGCA
>CAUYLZ010033443.1:0-27568 GCA_963573645.1 Pithecia hirsuta
ATTCTTCCTATCCATGAGCATGGACTGTTTTTCTATCTTTTTGTGTCCACTCTTATTTCCTTGAGCAGTGATTTGTAGTTCTTTTTGCAGAGGTCCTTCATATCCCTTGTAAGTTGTATTCCTACGTATTTTATTCTCTTTGTAGCAGTTGTTCATGGGAGTTCACTCATGACTTGGCTCTCTGTTTGTCTATTATTGGTGTGTAAGAATGCTTGTGCCTTTTGCACATTAATTTTTGTATCCCGAGAGTTTGCTGAAGTTGCTTATCAGCTTAAGAAGACTGGGCTGAGATGATGGGGTTTTCTAAATATACAATCATGTCATCTGCAAATAATTTGACTTCCTCTCTTCTTATTGAAATACACTTCATTTCTTTCTCTTGCCTGATTGCCCTGGACAGAACTTCCAATATTATGCTGAATAGGAATGGTGAGAGAGGGCATCCTTGTCTTGTGCTAGTTTTCAAAGGGAATGCTTCCAGCTTTTGCCCATTTAGGATGATATTGGCTGTGGGTTTGTCATAAATAGCTCTTATTATTTTGAGATCCATTCCATCAATACCTAGTTTACTCAGAGTTCTTAGCCTGAAGCAGTGTTGAATTTTAGAGAAGAGTTTTCTGCATCTATTGAGATAATTGTGGTTTTGTCATTGGTTCTGTTTATGTGATGAATTACGTTTATTGATTTGTGTATGTTGAACCAGCCTTGCATCCCAGGGATGAAGCCGACTTGATCATGGTGGGTAAGCTTTTTGATGTGCCGCCAAATTCGATTTGCCCATATTTGAGGATTTTTGCATGGATGTTCATCAGGGATATTGACCTGAAATCTTTTTTTGTTGTGTCTCTGCCAGGTTTTGGTATTGGGATGATGCTGGACTCATAAAATGAATTAGGGAGGAGTCCCTCTTTTTCTGTTGTTTGGAATAGTTTCAGAAGGAATGGTATCAGCTCCTCTTTTGTATCTCTGGTAGAATTTGGCTATGAATTCATCTGGTCCTGCGCTGTTTTTGGTTGGTAGGCTATTATTTACTGCCTCAATTTCAGAACTTGTTATTGGTCTATTCAGAGATTTGACTTCTTGGTTTAGTCTTGGGTGTGTGTATGTATGTAGAAATGTATCCATTTCTTCTAGATTTTCTCATTTATTTGCATATTTATTTTATAGTATTCTCTGATGGTAGTTTGTATATCTGTGGGATCAGTGGTGATATCCCTTGTATCATATTTTATTGCATCTATTTGATTCTTCTCTTATTTATTAGTTTGGTTAGAGGTCTATCTATTTTGTTAATCTTCTCAGAAAATCACCTCCCAGATTCATTGTGTTTTTTTGAAGAGTTTTTCATGTCTCTATCTCCTTCAGTTCTGCTCTGATCTTAGTTATTTCTTGTCTTCTGCTAACTTTTGAATTTGTTTGCACTCGCTTCTCTAGTTTTTTAAAAATGTGATGTTAGGGTGTTGACTTTAGATCTTTCCTGCTTTCTCCTATGGGCTTTTAGTGCTATAAATTTCCCTCGAAACACTGCTTTAGCTGCGTCCTGGAGATTCTGGTATGTTTTGTCTTTGTTCTTACTGGTTTCAAAGAACTTAATTATTTCTGTCTTAATTTTGTTATTTACCCAGCAGTCATTCAGGAGAAGACTGTTCAGTTTCCATATACTTGTGCGTTTTTGAGTGAGTTTCTTAATCCTGAGTTCTAATTTGATTGCACTGTGGTCTGAGAGACTGTTATAATTTGTATTCTTTGGCATTTGCTGAGGAATGTTTTATTTCCAACTATCTGGTCAATTTTAGAATAAGTGCAATGTGCTGCTGAGAAGAATGCATATTCTGTTGATTTGGGGTGGAGAGTTCTGTAGATGTCTATTGGATCTGCTTGATCCAGAACTGATCAAGTCCTGAATATCCTTATTTTCTGTCTCTTTGATCTGTCTTATATTGACAGTGAGCTGTTAAAGTCTCCCACTGTTTTTGTATGGGAGTCTGTGTCTCTTGGTAGGTCTCTAAAAACTTGCTTTATGAATCTGGGTGCTCCTCTATTGGGTGCATATATATTTAGGATAGTTAATTCTTGTTGCATTGGTCCCTTTACCATTATGTAATGCCATTCTTTGTCTTTTTTTATCTTGTTGGTTTAAAGTCTGTTTTTATCAGAGACTAAGATTGCAACCTCTGCTTTTTTTTTTTTCTTTTTTCTTTTTGCTCTCCATTTGCTTGGTAAATATTTCTTCATCCCTTTGTTTTCAGCCTATGTGTGTCTTTGCGGGTGAGATGGGTCTCCTGAATACAGCACAATGCTTGGTCTTGACTCTACTATCCAATTTGCCAGTCTGAGTCTTTTAATTGGGGCATTTTGCCCATTTACATTTAAGGTTAATATTATGTGTGATGTTGATCCTGCCATTATGATGCTACCTGGTTATTTTGCCCATTAGTTATATCAGTTTTTTCATAGTGTTGATGGTCTTTACAATTTGATATGTTTTTGCAGTGGCTGGTACTGATTTTTCCTTTCCATGTTTATTACTTCCTTCAGGAGCTCTTGTAAGGCAGATCTGGTGGTGACAAAATCTCTCAGTATTTGCTTATCAGTAAAGACTTTTATTTCTTATTTGCTTATGAAGCTTAGTTTGGCTGAATATGAAATTTTGAATTGAAAATTCTTTTCTTTAAGAATGTGGAATATGGCCGGGTGCAATGGCTCACACCCATAAAGCCAGCAATTTGGGAGGCTGAGGCAGGCAGATCACAAGGTCAGGAGATCGAGACCATTCTGGCCAACATGACGAAACCCCGTCGCTACTAAAAATACAAAAACAATCAGCCAGGCATGGTGGCGCGCACATGTAGCCACAGCTGCTCAGGAGGCTGAGACAGGGGAATCGCTTGAACCCGGGCGGTGGGGGATGCTATGAGCTGAGATTGTGCCACTGCACTATAGCCTGGGCAACAAGAACGAAACTCTGTCTCAAAAAAAAAAAAAAAAAGAATATGGAATACTGGCCCCCACTCTCATCTGGTTTATAGGGTTTCTGCAGAGAGATCTGCTGTTAGTCTGATGGGCTTTAAATTTTTAAATTAATATTTGCTCTGGAATATAGGAAGCCAAGTTAATGAAATTAGAAAATACTTTTAAGCAGCCTGTTCCTTTCTTTCTCTTTTTCTTTTAACTGTTGCAAATATAAAAAAAAAAACACATGCTTAAAATTTCAGTGCTTCCTCATGGCTTATTATTAAAAACAGTTTATGCTTTTTTGTCACAGGTTAGGTTGTCCAGTATATTTTTCTTCAGGTTGATATCATGGTGCAATAAAATTGGGCCTTTATCCCCTTACTTTGCTTAGTTCCAGAAAGGCTGTGATGTTAGGCACAGTGGCTGTCACTACCCTAGTTTTCCTCATCTGGAGGCAAATACTTCTAAAACTTTTTTTGGCTTATTCTTTTGGTATATACCTCTGTATCTCTAAATAACCTTTTATGTTGCTATCGCCTGTTTTTCAGTTTTAGGCATTATCTCTTGACTTGCTATTGGTGATGTAAATTTAGCTTTTTTCCACAAATATCCGATCCATTCCCCCCATCTTCCCATTGATAGCTTAGTTTTTCATATACAACCATATAGCATTTGTATAGTTCTAAATATTTATTATTAGTTCAGACTCAAACTATCTGCTGTTTGTCAAAATAGCCTGTATACAAAATAGCTTTGCCATATATACAGAGATATCAAGTAATTTTAGCAGTTTAACCATTATCAAGAAATTTCTCCCAGAGCATTCCGATCTCCCTCAATTTTGGCCCATTGCTTGATACAGTTGCCGCTTGTTCAGTCTCTATCCTATGCTGTATCCTCTGTTTCCTATGTTCTACGTAATCCTTTGGCTTGTGTACTCTCTTGGTTTATTTCAGTTTCTAGTAGCTTTCTGAAAGGCAAATGTTTTGCGATACTATATTTATGTAAATGTCTTTATTTTACCCTAGCTTTTAGTTTATCTGGGTGTTGAATTATGAGGGTGAAATTGTTCTTCTTAAGAGCTCTGAAGGAATTCATAGCATCTGATGTAAGGAAGCCTTTCTTCCGTCACTTTGCAGATCACTTTTATCTCCTCTCTTGAAGATTATACAGTTGCATTTTGAAGCTTATCAAATGTTTCTTTTTGTTGTTTCTAGAGTTCTGAAATACAACAGTGATGTGACTTGGAGTCTATAGTCATTCACTTTGCCATGCATTTAATGGGTACCTTCAGTCTGACAATTTGTGTCCATCAACTCTGGGAAAGTTTCTCATATTTTTTCTTTAATTTTCTTGCCTCTGTTTTTGGTTCTGGGACCCTAATTAGACATTCTACTTCTTAGACCTATTTTTTAAATGTCATCTTTGTCTTTTTTTTTTTCTTTTTTTTTTGCTTCATACTTTCTGGAAAATGTACCTTTTTCAAACTTTTGAGATTTTCATTTTTGCTGTCATACTTTTAATTTCCAAAAGGCCTTTTTTGATCTCTGTATAATTTTCTTATTATATCCTCTTATTATTTCTTTCTATGAATTTAGTTAAAATTTTTGTGGTTTTTTTTTTAATTTCTTTCTTCCTGATTTCTCTATTTTTTTTTCCAAATTATTCTTTCTGTTAATATGTTTTGGTCTTTTTAATCTGGAGGCTTTCCTCAGCTATGTAGTGATCTTTGATTTTATGTTCAAATTTATGTTAGGGGCTTTAGAAAGCTATTTTAGAGCTCTGTGAATATGGCTGGGCATTTTATGGGTGGAAATCCCTTACATCATCTTTAGGTATTTGGAAGGCTTTTTTCTAGGGCTAATAAGAGTCCAGTAAGAAGAGTCCTCCAATCTTCTGCCTCTAGGTCAGTGATTCTCAAGTGGGGTGATTTGGCCCCCTAAGAGAAATTCAGCAGTGTCTAGAGACTTATTTGATTGTCACAGATGGTTTGCTACTGAAAACTGGTGCATAGAATCTGAGGGTCTTGTTACATCCTACAGTGCATAGGACAGCTCCAACAACGAAGAAAAATTGAGTTTTAAATGCCAGTAGTGCTTATCCTGAGAAACCCTGCTTTAGGGTGTAAATCTCATTGCCAGTCCTATGAGAACTATGTGAAAGAAGAGAGCTGGAGAGTCTCAACATTCAATATATAAACACTCTCTTAATCCTCTCCTCCCTTTCAAAGCTTTTCTTGTCTGTACCCTCACCTTCTGCTATGTCTGGTGTCCCCAAGGTAGATTTCTTTTGTCTTACCCTGTATGGAAAATAAGCCTCATGGCCTCTGATGAAGTGGGTTAGAGGTTTCTGTTTAATTTAAACCATGTTAGCGCTGCAAGTCTTTGTAGGAATGGTTTTCTCATTGAATTCTAGCCCAAATTAAAAGACTAGTTATTAAGCGTACTTGTTTTTTGTTTATACTATTTAGAGTATTGGCTGACAAGACTGGATGACTTTGTACATTTTACTAAATGTGTAAGTAGAAAAGACCTGAGTTGAAGATTATAAACCAAAAGGCAGATGAAATCTGGTTGTTCTCATCCTTTCTTTTTCTGTTTTATTCCCTCTTTTTCATTCCAGATCTTGCCCAAAGTGCTGATCTTAATCAAACATGTTTTGGGATTGCTACCTTTTCCTCATCTTTTCTCTAGAAAAGCTGATCTCTTTAGAAAGAACTAACAGTTTACTTATTGGAATTCATATCACTATTGTCCGTTATTTCCCCCACCCCCAACCATTCTTTTAACTCTATTTTAATCTTTTCCTCTGTGCAAACAATCCAACTGGGGGGGGAAAAAACAGTGAAAACTAGTTCTTATGGGCTGAAAAACAGCTTAAATGTATTTTTCTTGCCTCAGTTTCATCTCAAAGGACAGTAACAAAACTGGAAACCACATACAAATTTCTCCTAATAACTTTAATTTTACATTATTTGACTGTTTAGCTAGCAAATCAAGAACATTTTATCTAACTGAAGAGAGGCAAAGTTCTGACCTTTTGTCCATACTTACCCTTCTTTGAAAAATGTCAGCTATATAGAGTTAGGTCCTAGGTAAACAATATTAGAATTTGTATTTTAACTTTTTTCTAATAAAGGGAGGAGGGTAGTGGTATTGTTTTTGGTGTTTTCTTCTGCCACCATCTGGAAAGAGAGCAGCATTAAACATCTTTTTAATTTACTAGGAGTTCTCTTCACAAAGTAATGCCCCCATCTGCTGGAGCTGTAGGGTTTTGCCTCAAAATAAGGCTGTTAAAGAAAATAATACATGGTCATTTGTGTATTTTTAAATTATATTTTTCAGTATCATTCACCAATTTTACCAAGGTTTTTGTAGGAATTGTTAGCCAATGTCATCTTCTCTTAATGTGTTAGTTGTTCTTCCAAACTAAGAAAAACTTGATATAAGTTAGTTGTTCTTGGAAAGTGGTGTGTGGAAAGAGCTGCAGTTGAAACAGTCTGAAATTATTTCACTTACATTTAAAAAATAATAAAATCTTTAAATTCAGCCAGTGAGGCTGGGCGTGGTGGTTCATGCCTATAATCCCAGCACTTTGGGAGGCTGAGGTGGGTGGATCACCTGAAGTCAGGAGTTTGAGACCAGCCTGGCCAACAAGGTGAAACCCCCATCTCTACAAAAAATACAAAAATTAGCCAAGCGTGATGGCACATGCTTGTAATCTCAGATACTCAAGAGACTGTGGCAGGAGAATTGCTTGAATCCAGGAGACGGAGGTTGCAGTGAGCCAAGATTGCAACACTGCACTACAGCCAGGGTGCCTGTAATCACCCTAGCTGGGATTACACGTGCAATTTTTTTGAGACTCTGTCTCAAATTTAAAAAATCAGCAAGTCAGCTAGATTCAGTATTGTCTCCAAACCGGATCCACATACCTACATTGCGTATTAATGAGCTGAAAGTAAATGAATATGTATGTGATGGTGCCACTTGGAACCCCTTCTTGTTATTGATCTTGAATTCTTTCCTTAAGACTTCTGAGCTGCTCTTAGTAACATGACTTGACCTGCTGAACAGAGACCAAATAAAGATATGTCAACTTATATATTAAATGTTAGTTAAGCTTAATTTAGTTCTTATTTTTAGGCAAGTATTTACAGATAAACATTTTACAGTACTTTCGTATTCTAGAGGCTTATTTTGTACCAGCTACTTTACTGACCATTGATATGCAAGATAGAAAAAATTTCCTATCTGTTGCTTCTTTGACCTATCCTTGAACAACTTTCAAACTAAATAAATAGGACATGTTCACTCCTGTTTTCTTTTGTAAATGCTTTTTTTTTGGTACACAGTGTTAACAGCTCCTGCTCATCTTACTAGTAAGATGCTCATAATACTCGAGTATTTTTTATTATCCAGCTGAGCTACATGGTTCTTTTTCTTAAACAATTTGATTCACTAATTCTTATTTTTGTTTTTTCACCTTAAGGTAGCTATAGAAAAAATAATTTAAAATATACTTTATGCGTGTGTATGGATTATATATATATATATATATATATATATATGGAAAGTTTGTGTTCTTTTAAGTGACAAATATTATGAAATAGAATCCATTTTGGTTAAAAAAGTATGTGTGTGTGTGTATGTGTGTAGGCATGCCACATTTATAACCTAATAAAAATTATAGGAATTGCTGGACTTCAGATATTTATTAAACCCAAGAGATTTTTTTTTTAAAAGATCTCAATCTTAGGTTAAAAAAAGTTTCTAGCTGGGCAAGGTACTTCATGTTTTAAGTTGAGACATTATTTTTCTACTCTGAAAAATGAAATTGGCAATCTTATGCATTCATGCTTTTTTTTTGCCATTTTTTTGTTGAATGATTATTTTCACTCTGTAAAGACTTAACGTTTCCACCTGTTTTAATACTATAATTATTTACCATTTTTTTTGTTTTAGTTCTTTATTTTAGTGGATTCAAAGCTCACGTGTGTGTGTGTGTGTGTGTGTGTGTGTGTGTGTGTGTAAAATTGTGTCTTGAATTATGCTTTAATTGGCTGGATTTTGTTGTTGAGTTCCCCATATCCTCCCCAACAACACACTCCACAGAAGGCTTTTTTTTGTCTTTGTTTTTGTTAAAGAGGGTGTCTCACTCTGTTGCCAGGCTGGAGTACAGTGGCACAATCTTGGCTCACTGCAGTTTCCGCCTCCCAGGTTCAAGTGATTCTCCTGCCTCAGCCTCCCGAGTA
Source organism: Pithecia hirsuta (assembly GCA_963573645.1). Taxonomy (NCBI): domain Eukaryota; kingdom Metazoa; phylum Chordata; class Mammalia; order Primates; family Pitheciidae; genus Pithecia; species Pithecia hirsuta. The sequence goes on from CAUYLZ010033443.1 coordinate 8,210, forward strand.
TCTGGGATTACAGGCACATGCCACCATACCCAGCTGATTTTCCACACAAGGCTCTATTTGCTCTGTGTACTAAATAAATTCATTCTTACTTGATAAGGCTATACCTGTTACCTTTATATGTGAGTGGCATCTTTGCTTGGTCTCTCTCTCAGAACTTTATACATATTATCACACCATATTTTAGCATTTTTTTCTCCCTTTTAGGTGGTTTTCAGCCTGGAGGCCCGACAAATTCTTTCTTTAGGCTTGAAATTTAATAATTGGGTTAGGATTTTTATCAATTTTCTTCTTTTCATATTTGATACATTGGTGAGAATTTAGGAGATTTTATTCATGCCAATATAGCTTTTAAGAGTGAGATTAAAGTTAGGAGCCATGGAGAACTCCTGTGGAATTCTAGCCTTGTTTTGCTCTCTTTATTTGTTTAGGTACTACTAATATATTTCTGTTTAACAATTTTTTGTTTTGCTTTATTAGATAGAGGAGAAAGATTCTCTGATTCCATTTTGTACCATTATATCTGCACAATTCCTTATTGTAATTCCAAAGTTTCTGTACTAAACATGTATTCCTTTTTAGTGTTGGGAAGAAACTTTATGATCTTAAAAGTAAGAATGTCTACAAAAAAATACAGATTGTTCACATAAACATTGAAAGAGAAGTGAATTATCAGTCTTGAGCATCTGTTATACTAACCATGTTTTCTTTCAGAATGTATTCATCTGCTATTTTTTGTCTCGTGAAGAAAAGTCCAGTGATTATTTTGATGACTTTTCAGATATTCACAGACTTTTTTTTCATGCCAGTTGAGACTAACCAACCTGATTGGGAATCAGTAGACCTAACAGCTACCACTGCTATTAAGTAAGCTGTGTCATCTTGGGCAGGTCATTTAAAATCTATGTGTTCATTTCCACTTCTATAGGTAGTACTGGTTTTTTTTTTTTTTCTTTTTTAAGGTCTTTTTCTTTGCTTACCCTATGAGTTTATCCCTTGCTTTATGCTGATACTGCCTTATCTGTGGGAGATACATATGTACTCATACACGTACACCTATATATTATTCCAACAAATTGTAAGGTTGTTTTGTTTTCATTTTTGTTTTTGTTTTTCCAGACAGCGTCTTTCTCTGTTGCCAGGCTGCAGTGCAGTGACACGATCTTGGCTCACTGTACCTCCATCTCCCGGGTTCAAGCAATTCTCCTGCCTCAGCCTCCCAAGTAGCTGTGACTATAGGTTCATGCCACCACACCCAGCCAATTTTTGTAGTTTTAGTGGAGACAGGGTTTCCCCATGTTGGCCAGGATGGTCTCGATCTCTTGACCTTGTGATCCGCCTGCCTCAGCCTCCCAAAGTGTTGTGATTACAAGCGTGGGCCACCACGCCAGGCCTATTGTAAGTTTTTTTAAAGATAGATACCAAAATTTATATTTGTCATTTTCCCCATTATGCTTGTCACAGAGCCTCATAATAAGTAAACACTGAAAAGTTAGGTTAAATAGATGCAGACAGTCTGGCATTGACTTTGTAGCTACTAGATTGTCTTACTAACTACAGTTTATGTAGAATGAACATTTTATTTAATCCTTTTTCAAAATGTGTTCATTTTCTATATGATTTGAAATGTCATTCCAGTAAAAATTTTTCTTTTAGTTTAGTGAAAATACATCTTTAAGCAATGCTGGAAACTAAAGCCATGAACTCATTTATATATGTATATCTATCACCCATACATCTATACATACAGAAACACACATATGGAAATTGAGCAGATATGCCAATCTGTGGTGTTTGATCATATTTTATTTCATTATTAATTTCATTAATTATGAATTGTTATCACAGCTTAACTTACTCTGTTTTTAACTTATTCTGATTTGTCATCAGAAAATTTATATCCTGTTTACATAGCTGACAGAAGCAAGTTGAGTGCATACAGTCTGTTGCATGAAATAACTTGTGAGTGACTTATGACAATAGTATTAATTAGGTGAAGCAGTAATCTGTTCAAAACATTTTGTATCAGTTAATATATTTAACATATATTAATATACTTGAAACGTATATATTTGAAACATTGTGTTCATTCAACAGTAATTTATTGAGCAACTTATTTTCAGATAGAGTTGGTGTGGTATTCCAAAGCAAGTCTCATGTGTGTACTCTTGTCAGATTTGATAATTCTGAATTCTTTTAAGAAACTTTTCTAAGTTAGTTGTAATCAGCTAATAGTATAGTTAGAAGTTGTATGCCATTGCTAGTCAGCAAGCAGAGAGATGTTTGGTAAATTGACCAAACTTCAAATTTGACATGAAGGACTGTCACCAGGAGTTCTTCCAGGTTGCTTTTCCCACAAAGTTTAGGATTATGTTAGTCTAAAAATCTGTGATTAGAACTAACCTGAGATAAGGAGCTTAAGTTACTTGTGCAAACTAAGTAGGGGGTTTTTATGTTCCAAGGTAGGAAAACATTTGACATCTGAATGGATATTGAGTTACATGTAGGAATAAGTTATTAGTGTTAGCTATATTCTAATTCTATCTTTAGATATTAAGAGAGTTTTCTAAATAGTTATCATTATTGTTGGCCAAACTGAGTTTGTCTAAAATCCATTATCCAGAATCATTGGGGTAGACATAGGGGCTCTGAGTGAGGGTTTAGATCTGAGGAAGGCATCATGAGAAAGAAGAGTTATAAGTACTCATGAAATCTCAAGAGCAGTAAGGGATGTGCTTCATAATTTTTGGAATGTATCAGCAAGCAACCCTTGGAAAGCATGGGAATAGAGAATTATGATAAATAAGCCACTTCAGTTGAAAAATGGGAAGTATGAATATACACATAATTGAGTCTTGAGCTTATTTAGTCATCCTGCTTTGGTTAGCATGTAACTATAAACTTTCAAATACAGATACAGTAAGTAGTGGTCAGTGAATATATTTCAGAATTCATCCCTTCCTTTATAAAGGTATAGATTGTAGGGGACTTACTATCATGGGAAAATGCACATAGGCCATTCAGAGAGCAGACAACTTTAGATGACACATTTTTACAATTCCTGTAATTTTTGTCATTTGTCAATACCGAAGTAAATTGAAAATGGTCAGTAGCTTTCTGAAACTGCAGTAATGAGAATTTCCTTTGTATGCAGTTGACTCTTGAACAACATAGGGATTAGGGGTAGTAACACCCCTTTCCTACCCAAAGCAGTTGAAAATCTGCATATAACTTTTGCCTCCCCCAAAACTTAACTGCTAATAGCGTACCTGACTGGAAGTCTTGCTGGTAACATTGTCAATTGATACGTATTTTATGTATGTATTATATACTGTATTCTTATAATAAAGTAAGCTACAAAAAGATATTTAGAAAATATGTCTACTATATATAGAAAATATATTTACTATTCATTAACTTGAAGTGGATCATCATAAAGCTCTGCATCCTACTCATCTTCCTGTTGAGTAGACTGAGGAGAAAGAGGAGGGGTTGATCTTGTTGCCTAGGGGTAGAAGAGGTGGAGGAGGTAGAAGGGGAGACAAGACAGGTAGGCACACTTGGGTGTAACTTTACAGAAACACATTGTAATTTCTGTCTATCTCTCTTGGCTTCTAATTTTTTTTTTAAATCTTTCTTTCCTGCTTGCAGAAGGCTTCTAATTTTTTAAAAAATGTTTCTATATAGTATCAGCCCTTCTTCAACCATTTGCTTTGATTTCAGTGCCTGTGTCATAGAAGGATCTGTGTTGTAAAAGAAGTCAAGAGCAGTCTTGTATATTGAACTATTCTGCCAGATTGTCTAGTGTCAATTTGTTTCCTGGCACTACTTCTTCTGTATCTTCCTCGCTGTCTGGAAGTGGTTCAGAAGCACCCATCTCCAACATCTTGTCTTCTGTTGATTCCTCTGGTGTGGTGTCTGTTAGCTCTTAAATTTCTCTAAGACCTGTATGTTGAAACGCATCACTCCCCACCCTTTTTGCCATATCTACAATCTCTTTCATGATTTTCTTGATTGGCTTTGTAGTAAATCCTGGGAAGTCATGCACAACGTCTGTACATAGATTTCTTCAGCTCGAATTTGTTTCAGGCTTGATGGCTTTCATGGCTTTTTCTGTGATAACAGGGCATCTTCAGTGGGATAATCCTCCCAGACTTTCATCATGTTCTCTTTGTAGAGGTTCTCTTTCATAGTGTTGACACTCCTTTCCTGTGTGTAATGAGCCTTAAAGGTTCTTATGACCTCCTGATCTACAGGCTGAATTAGAGACTGTATTTGGGGACCAGTGGACCACTGAGCAAAATCTTCAGTGTTGAACGCATGGGATTCTGGGTGGCCAGGGGCATTGTCCAATGTCAGAAGAACTTTAAAAGGGAGTCCCTTACTGTCTGCGTATTTCCTGACTTCAGTGAGAAAGCATCAGTGGAACTAATTCATTAACCCCATAGGCTCATTGAGTGAATCGACTCCAGTGTTTTTGCTATTATAAGTAAATTTATTGTGAACCTACATATTACAGGTTTTTGTGTGAATGTAAGTTTTTCTGTCAGGTAAGTATCCTAGAGTGAAATTGCTATGTGGCTTGGTGAGTGTATGTGTAGTTTTCTAAGAAATTCCTGTAAAGAAACTTTTCAGAGTAGTCATGCCATTATGTAGTCCTACCAGTGGTTAAATGAAAGATTCATTTTCTCTACATCCTCGCCATCTTTGAGTTATTTTAGCTGCCCTAATAGATGTATAGTGATATTTTACTATGGTTTTAATTTGCATTTTCATAATGGATAATGATGTTAAACATCTTTCCATGTGCTTATTTGCCACCTGCATATCTTCTTTGGTGAAAGGTCTACTTATGTGTTTTGCCCATTTTCTAATTTGATTACTTCTTTTTTTATTATTGAGTTTTGAATGTTTTTTAGGTACAGATCTTTTGTCAGACATGCAGTTTGCAAATGTCTGAAGCTTATCTCATCTATAATGTCAGAATTGTCTTTGAAATATTCATTATGTAGTAGATACTTGACAATTACATGAAGGGGCAAGATGTCAAAATAACCTTTGGACTAAAACTTTATTTACAGTCAAAATTTATGTAGGTTATAAGGTAGATATAATAGTGTCATGTTTGTTGTTTCTTTTATGAATGGTGGTCCTAAATGAAGAAAAAATAAATGATCTTAATAGCTTACCTGATTTATATTTGATACAAAGAGGCAGATTAGATACCTACCTTGGAACTGTGGACATTTATTTAGCTTTTCTGAGTAATGCTTTCTTAATTCATGAAGTGGGTAAAAATATCTTTTAATTCTAACAATACTGTAAGATAACTAATGTAGCTCTACAAAATAACATACTGCAAAAGCCCTTTCTCTTTTTTACATTTTAATTAGCCTTATTTTCTAGGAGACAATTATTACATAGTTCCTTGTGATTTCAGATTTTGGCTGATAGTCAAGAGCATCATAAACCAGCGTTGAGGATATTTTATGTTGCTAAAAAGGTTTTTCCCTCTCAAAACACTCATTAGGAAAAATAAAAACTTAAATGGAATAAGATAAAACTTTAGACAGAAAAGACTGTTAAAAGGTATCCTAAGGCAGCTGAGAAGACCACTTTTCTTCTAAGAAAGAAGATGCTATTTAATTTTCAATTAGGAAGCCTGGAGCCAGAGGACTTTTGGTGACTGAGGACTAGGACAGTACTGCCTGCTCAGGTACCTACTCAGTGATCCAGCAGGAGCCCTCCCAGGTTCCGGGAGAAAGCCACACCATCTAAACACCTGATAACAGATCTTTTCTATTCATATCTTCATCTCCTGTACAGACCTAGGTCTTAGAAAAAGTCCAGTCTACCAAGGGACCAGATAGGGTTCACATCCTGCTACAGGCCCTGGTAACAAAGTCCTATAAGGTTACAGCTAAGCCCTCTGGAGGACAGGGCCCTTTCCAAGTCTGGAGCCTGGACCACAGTTGGGAAATCTGTCACTTGAACAAAGATCTGCCCTCAAATTGACTTTCCCAGGTCTTGGACCCCACTGGGATTTCAGAAGCTCCTGCTTGAATCTCAAGGCTAACAAAAAGACACTTTTGTCCGTGGTGGCTGTGAAATTATTGTTGCAATTTGGACCTCCACAAGCTGAAGATCCTCCTATTTCATCTTGCTGCCTTCTTTCTCACATTATAATAATGTCAATCATTGGTGATTTGATGATAGGTCAGCTTTTCTTGAGTATTATGAGTTCTGGTGGTAAAAACAGTTCCAAAATGGCTTTCACTGGGCTAAATTCAGGGTATCAGCAAAGCTGTGTTCCTTCTGGAGATTAGATGAGACCAGCATATACTTTAAAAAAAAAAAAAAAAAAAAAAAAAAGTAGTTAACTTGATCTAAATCTTGGCTCTTCCATTTACAAACTGTTTGATTTTGGTCAAGATGCTTAGCCTTTCTGTGTCTTCTAATCTTAAAGGAGGATTATAATAGTGGTTATTCCATAGGGCAATTCTGAGGATTAAATGGGTTGATAAATGCAAAGCATTTGTAACAATCCCTGATACCTAAGTAAACACTGCTTAAGCTGTTATTGCCTAACTGTTAAAGTACTCCTGTAGGAAATCAGTGTTAAGAAAATTAGATCTTATAGTCAAAGGCATTTGTCTATGAGTATGGTACCCTTGAGGAGAATTTGACAAAAATTTTATATTTTTCATTAGTATATATTTTTTTTCATTCCAGTTATTCATTGCCAACTTTGTTTTGGGCATTATGCTACAATGCTTGGAATATAAAAAGTCCTCAATTTGGAAACACTAGCAATTAGACAATTTTGTTTAAAATAATTCTATAATAAAGAAAGAGAAATACAGGCACTTATGAGTGTTTAAACAGAGGCATTTAACTTAGTCTTTAATGATTTGTTGTTGTTGTGGTGGTGGTGGTTGGTGAATGGAGCAAGAAAGGGAGGGTTTTCTGTAAGGGATTATCCTGGGGATGGATGGGTGGGACATAAAGAAAGCATGTAAGTTAGAGAAAAAAAGAAAGAAAGAAAGGGAAAGTGAATAGAAGATTTCATGGAAAGAGGGGAGTAGCTCTAAAAACCACATACAGGCTTGGAGGTATTATAGGTTCAGTTCCAGACCACTGCAGTGAAGCAAATATCACAGTAAAGTGAATCACACAAAACTTTTCTCAGTGCATATATTTATATTTATGCTATACTAGTCTATTAAGTATGCAATAGTATTGTTTAAAAAATGTACATACTTAATTTTAAAATACCTTATTACTAAAAATTGCTGACAGACACAAAATGGAGATATGGTGTTTGAAAAATGGTACCTATCGACTTGTTGGACACAGAGTTGCTACAAACCTTCAATTTGCTTTAAAAAAACAATACACTGTCTGCAAAGCACATTAAAGCAAAGCACAATAAAACAAGGTGTGCCTGAAGTGTAGTTATGAGAGTGTTGAATAAGCGTGTGCTTGGACAAAATGAAGCCATTAAAGATTTGGAAGGTCTTAAGGTTTGAGCATTTTTTGGGGTTAAAAACTTGTATTTATTTTAATTCTAGAATAGTAGATTCTTAAGTAATCTCTTTAAGTCACTATGTTTATAATATTTATGCTAATTTTTTAAAGGATTTGAATTTGTTGAAATGAGCAGTCGTAAGTCAAAGAGTAACAGCTTAATTCACGCAGAGTGCCTTTCACAGGTTAGTATGTATTTTCATTAATCTCAAGACCTGTTACCCTGTAAAGGTGTTCAGAGAAATAGTTATCTTCTTAACTTGAATTTTCACTTTAGCACATAGGAAGAATCACTCCTTCTATCCTTAAGGAGATATCAGTACAAGTTTGTAAGAACAATCATCTGGAAGCAGAATTTTCCAAACTCTATCAAAATTAAATGTGGACCAACAGATTTTGTTGTTGTTACGATTGTTCTCTACCCTTTATATCAGTTCATATTGGTGTTTTTAATATTAGTGTTTTATACTACAATTTGATTTTATCTTTATTAAGCCTAGGTAGTTAGAATTCTAACTTTTACTTTTTTCTTTCCAATCTAAATGCCTTCCCCCGCCCCTTTTCTTGCCTAATTGCCCTGGCTGGTACTGTCTTTAAAGTGTTGAATAGGAATGGGAAGAATGGACATTCTTGTCTATGTTTTCATCTTAGAGGGACAGCAGTCTTTCACCATTATGTATAATATTAGCTGCAGGGTTCTTCATAGATGCCCTTTATTAAGTTGAGGAAATTCTGTTACATTCCTTGTCTGTTGAGTGTTTTTATAATTAATGTTATCAGAAGTGCATACTGTATTCCAAGGACTGGGCATCTCTCTGTATGTCTCTTCCTTAAGAAGCTTATAGTCTAGTAGGGAAATGAACATGGTATTTCTACCCTGGCATGTGTATTTATCTAGCTTGACCTGAACTACATTTAGTTTTTAAACAAAAATTAAATGTTACTGTTTTCCTTTATAAGACTTGGCTTTCTTTTTGAAGGAACTTATTTAACTCTATTTCTAAAAAAAAAAAAAAATTTAACTGAGATGTGCTGTTACGTACCTTTGTATGTAAAGTGCACGAATCCTTCAAGTACAGCTGAATTAATTTCAGTACATGTATATACCTATTTAACTTCCATGCCAGATCACTTCGGGATTTGTGAACCTTGTAACTAGTCACTATAACTTTAATTCCTTTATATCTAGCTTATATTTTGCATACAGTTACTGCCACTAAGAGATTTTAATGAGGTTTTTTTGTGTGAGTTTTTTTCTTTTTTGAGGAAAGGATTGAGTTTTTTCTTTTGATCTCATCTAGGTAGAAGAATACATATTATGATTAGTTGAGTGCATATATATATATATATATATATATATATATGTTCTTTTATATATATATTTTACAGATATTAGCTATTACCTGTACAAAGCCTATTTGTGTTATAGATAATTGCCTTTTTCAATTTTTTTTTTTTTTTTTTTTTTTTTTTTTTTTTTTTTTTTTTTTTTTGAGACCAGGTCTCGCTCTGTCGTCCTGGCTGGAGTGCAGTGGTGTAATCTCAGCTCACTGCAACTGCATCCTCCTGGGTTCACGCAGTACTCCTGCCTCAGCCTCCCAAGTAGCTGGTATTACAGGCGCCTACCACCATGCCTGGCTAATTTTTGAATTTTTAGTAGAGAAGAGATTTCAACCTTGCTGGCCAGGCTGGTCTTGAATTCCTAACCTCAAGCAATCTGCCCGTCTTAACCTCTCAAAGTGTTGGGATTACAGACATCAGCCACTGCACTCCAGCCCCTTTTTAGTCTTTAAAACAGGCCTGCCACAAGGTGTTATTGTCCCTGTTTTATAGATAAATAAACTAAAATTTAGAAAAGACTTAATGTTTAAAATTCATATAATAGCTTCTTCTAGAATCAATGCCCTTATTCTTTCACTTACTTTATAATGAACAAGTATGGATTGTTTTGTCCCTAGTGAGTCATTTTCTTTGCTTAGCCTCTGTACATGGAACAAGAACTCAAATTTATTTCTTTGATACATGAAGGATTAGTTCCATGCTATTAGTCTGGGAGAAGCAAATATTCTTGGAGGTTTTTAATTCCAGTCCATGGGGTCAAATCTGAGATAGCACCCTAAGGCTTTTGTCCCTGAAAGACCTCTTTATTAACTGCAGATCCAAAAACAGAATGACTTTAATGGTCCATCTTTTTAAAGACTGTGCTAGATTATTTGACATAATTTTTCATGACTAAGTCTAAGGCCCTCATTCTCCTTATAATAATTTTTTTTTCTTAACTCATTCACTTGAGTTAAAACAGCCCTTAAGTTGCTTATTATAGCTAAAGTAAGTGATTCTCCCTCTTGTTTGAAACCTTCCTAACTAAATTCTCATTCTTCCTATGTGGGACTTGAGATAGGTAAAAAGACCATTAATTTGATAACTTATGAAAATGATGTTCAGAACTCTAGAGGATGAGAATTTAGAGAGGGTGGAATTGATTCATTAATTCCTAATTCTGACTATTGTAAATGTGCTTTCTCATTCATTTTTTATTTCATGTGTAATATTTTTATTTATTCACTTTATTTTCATCAGGTACAAAGAATTTTACGTGAAAGATTTTGTCATCAGAGTCCACATAGTAACCAATTTGGAGTGCAAGTACAATACAAGTAAGTCTAGTTGTCCCTTTGACTGTTATGGACCTACTTACAGATGCTTTCCAGGTTTGCAAAAATTATCATAACAAATTTGATATTAAATAAAGCTAACAAACCCTTTTATAGAAATAAAAAATTTTGCCTTGTGTATGGAAACACAACATATCATGAAGCAGGAGCAGATACAAATATGTCCATAATGAGAAAGCACTTTGACTTTCAATCTTGTTTTGTTTCTGTTATCTGATACTATGGAGAGAATTCTAACCATCTGGCCCTTAATACCCAGCACCCAGCTATGGAGTAAAAGTCCAAAGTATTAGTAGGAAAAGAGATTTGAATCAAAGGGTCCTGAGAGTTGCCACTATTGTCCCTTGTCCCCTACCATCATAAAAATCAATATATTCCAAACTGACTACATTTTTCACTTGAAAATTTCAGAGAATCAATACTGCTGTACTATTTCTTTTGCATTTCTCTATTTAGGACCATTCAGAGGCTAGGCCAAGTGCCCAGAGGGAGAGAAGAGAAGAAATTTCTGTGTATATTCAAATACGCCATTTAAAAACTACAACCTAACAAATTATTCCAGCTTCATTTTGTAAAGTTTATCCTATTTGTGTCATTTTAGACACCTAAGTGAGCTGCTAAAAAGAACTGCTATCCATGGAGAAAGTAACTCTGTACTCATTATTGGACCCCGAGGATCAGGAAAAACTATGGTAAAAGCTGTTGATTTCTGGTGTTTGTTGGCATGTGATGATTCTTATTTTATATAATACTGAAAATGTTTTTCTTTTCATCATTTTGTAACATTTTACTCTTTAGGTTTTTTCTTTTTTAATCATAGAAGACATGTAAAACTTCATAAATTAGGGTGGTATGTTTGAGTAGACTTTTTCCCCCTTATTTGTCCTCCTAGTGACAAATTGTCAATTGATGTTTGTTCCAACTTGGTCTTTTGTCATTGAAGAAGTAGAGATTGCCAGTGGAAAAAGAAACTAGCATTTATTGAGCATGTACTATGTGTCTTTTTATCTGTGTTCTCTCATTTATTTTTTACATCAATGCTGCAAGGTAGGGTTTTTCCTTTTGTTATAGGTTAGGGAACTATCATATCATGCATTCTTTTTATTTTTCCTACATCATTACTATTTATTGTTTAACCCTAACTTGCACTTAGACAATTTTTCAGTGCATGCTCACATCTTATATAATTCTTATCTCCTTTCCCTCTTTATCATATTTGCTTAGTTACCCCCCCAAAAAAATTCTTATTTCCTCTTATTCTTGTCTTTCATATCCTTTATGTAATATAGGAGACAAATTATGGGTGTTAACTCTTGAAAGTAGTTACTTTCAATGCTAAGTAGTCTGTGTAAAATCTGTTCTCATGTATTTTATGCAGTAAATTTCAATTTTTGACTAATGTACTTTAAAAATGGATGAGAAGTAAAATTTTTTTAACATTTTGAGCAAGATATATTGAAATTACATTATTAAGATGAGTACATTAGGATTTTACTGTTATCACTCATTTTGAATATTGTTTAAAGTACATAAATTGAAAATTTACATCTAGATAATTTCTTTTAATATTTCACACATTTTCACATTTATTATAATCATATTTACAGTAATTTTTTAGTTTCAAATCTATGTTGAATTTGATTTAGTCCTCGTACTCAGCTTCTATAATCACTACTTCTTTATTCTTGGTTTTTTATTATGGTTTTTCTTTGCACTTGAATTCACTGTTATTTTGGGTGGTCACAAGAGGACTGTGGAATGATTTTAAATTTCAAATTTTTAAATTTAAGAAATGAAATTAACTGTTTTTTATTTTAACCATTCTAATAAGTACATATTGGTGTCATTATTTTTACTTGTATTTTCCTAATGACATATGATGTTGAGCATCTTTTCATACACTTATTTTTCATCTGTATATGTTTGGTGAGGTATCTTACGCTCATTTTTAATTTGGGTTGTTTTGTTTTCTTATTGATAGGTTTTAAGAGTCCTTTATATTTCTGATTTCAGTTTTGTTTTGCAAGTATTTTCTTACAGTCTGTGGCTTTTTTTTTCATAATATTAACATTGTCTTTGGCAGAGCAGAAGTTTTTATTTCCTTATTTTTGAGACAAGATCTTGTTCTGTCTTTTCATATTATTAACAGTATCTTTGGTAGAATAGTATCTATCTGTCTGTCTATCTATCTGTCTGTCTGTCTATCTATCTATCTATTTATTTATCTATTTATCTGTCTATCTTACTTACAAGATAGGGTCTTACTCTTTCACTCTTTCACCCAGGCTGGAGTGCAGTGGCATGATCACAGTTCACTGTAGCCTTGGCCTCTTGGGCTCAAGCAGTCCTCCCACCTCAGCCTCCCGAATATCTGGGATTACAAGCATGCACCATCACACCTGGCTAATTTTCTTCAAACCTTTTGTAGAGATGGGGTCTCCCTATGTTTCCCAGTCTGGCCCTGAACTTCTGAGTTCAAGCAATCCTCCTGCTTCAGCTTTCCAAAGTGCTGGGATTACAGACCTGAAACACTGTGCCCAACTGAAGTCTTTGATTTTAATAATCTTGTCAGTTTTTTCTATCATGGATTATGATTTTTGTGTTGTATCTGAAGCTTTCTCACCAAACCCAAGGTCATCTAGATTTTTTCCTATGTATCTTTTACAAGCTTTATAATTTTGCATTTTACATCTAGGTCTATGATTCATTTTGAGTTGCTTTTTGTGAAAGGTGTAAGGTCTGTATTTAGATATTTTCTTTCTTTCTTTTTTTTTCTTTATTTTTTTTTTTTTTTTTTTTGCAAATGAATGTCCAGTTGGAGAAAGAGTATCTTTCATCCATTGAATTGCCTTTGCTTCTTTGTCAAAGATCAGTTGACTGTGTTTGTGTGGGTCTGTTTTTAGGTTCTCTTTCTATTCCCTTGCTTTATTCGTTCTTTTGCCAATATCACATTGTTTTGATTACTGTAGATTTTTAGTGAGTCTTTAAGGTAATTACTGTCAGTCTTCTGACTTTGTTTTTCTACAGTATCGTGTTGGCTGTCTGGATACTTTGCCTTTTCATAACTTTAGATTTACTTTGTACATACTCACCAAATTCTGAGAATCTTTGTATTGAGTTGCTGGGATTTTGTGTTGAATTTATATATCACATGAGGAAGAATGGACATCTTAACTATATTGAGTCTTCCCATTCATGGAGTATCTCTTTATTTAGGAATTTCATCAGTTTTTATAGTTTTCTTAATAAAGATCTTATACATATTTTATTAGTTTTATACCAATTTTTTATTTGTTGGTGCTAGCGTGAATAGTACTGTGTTTTTTAAATTTCCTTTTCTAAGGTGTTCATTGCTAGTAGATGGCTAAACACTTGGCTTTTATATATTACCTTGTATTCTGCAACTTTACTATAATTGCTTCTCAATTTCAGGAGGTTTTTTTTTTTTTAATCAATTCTTTGAGGTTTTATACTTAGACAATTTTGTTATCTGTGAGCAAAGACAAGTTTTATTATTTCTTCCCTATCTCTATACCTTTTATTTCTTTTCCTATTGGATTAGTTATGCATAGGCCATGTCTAAGAGTCGAAAATTCACTGATATTCTGTATACTGTTTTAGTATAAATTTAGAGATATTCTTCACTAAATAATATTATTTTTGAATGTTCTCTTTCATTTTTTCTTAGGATTAGAGAAAATGAATATCCAATATTAGAATATTCAGTTCTTAAATCTTTGTTTTCATTTGTCTATGTCTACCATCTTTTTTCATATTTTTTTTCCTTCTCTAAGCATTCTACCATATGGCCAATGTGAGTTTCTTTACTGCCAGTTCTATCATTTGCTTCTAATGTGATACTGCATTTCAGTTTTCTAACAATCTTTCCTTCTTGTGTAAGTCTGGCTTAAATAGCTCAAAACATTTATTTCATAAAATAGACGTTTTAAGTAGTAATGAACCCATTTTATACTTTACTTTTAAACTGACTCATAATAATTATACACTTTGATGGGGTATATAGTGATGTTTTGATACATATAATGTATAGTGATCAAATCAGAGTAATTAGCATATCAGTCATCTCAAACGTTTATCATTTATTTGTGTTGGGAACATCCAGTATCCTCCTTCTAGCTATTGGAAACTATTATTGTTAATTACAGTCATCCTATAGTTACAGAACAATGATAGTACAACACTATAACTTATGCCTCCTATCTTGTTATAATTTTGTATTCATTATTAAATCTCTACCTAGCCCTCCTTTTCTCCTACCCTTCCTACCCTATCCGCTCTTCTGCTTTTGACTTCTGTAAGATTTACTTTTCTTCACTTCGATAGATGAGTGAAAACGCATGGTGTTTAACTTTCTTTTCCTGGCTTATTTCATTTAACATAACTTCTTCCAGTTCCATCCATGTTGCTGTGAATGACAGGATTTCTTTTTTTTTTTTAATGGGTAAATAGTATTCCATTGTGTATATATATATATATATATATATATATACATATATATATATATATATATATATACACACATACATACACACACACACACATATTCTTTATCCGTTCTTCTATTGTTGGACCTAGGTTGATCCATATCATGGTTATTGTGAATAGTACAACAATAAATACAGGGGTTCAGATGTCTCTCTGATGTAATGATTTCCTTTCCTTTATATAAATTCTCAGTAGTGTGATTGCTGGACCATATGGTCGTCCTATTTGTAGTGTTTTTTGGGGAACCTTTGTACTTTTCTCAATATTGGCTGTACTAGTTTACATTCTCACCAGTGGTGTATAAAAGTTCCCTTTTTTTTTTAGCATCCTCAGCAGCATTTATTATTTTTTGTTTTTCTGAAAATAGACATCCTAACTGGGGTGAGATGATACCTCACTGTGGTTGCTATTTGCATTTCCCTGATGATTAATGATGTTAAGCATTTCTTCATATATTTGTTGGCCATGTGTATGTCTTTTCAGAAATGTCTGTTCAGATCATTTGCCTGTTTTTTAAGCAAATTGGTTTTTTGCTCTTGAGATATTTTATTTCGTTGTGTAATCTGGATAGGAATCTCCCATCAGATGAATAGTTTGCAAATATTTTCATTTTTTCTGTAGGTTTTTTTTTTAAACTGTTGATTGTTTCCCTTGCTATGCAGAATCTTTTGAGTTTGATGTCATCTGATTTGTCTCTTTTTTTGTTGTTGTCTACGATTTGGAGTTCTTATTCATAAGATCTTTTCTTTGACTAGTGTCCTGAACTATTACGCCTATGTTTTCTTCTAGTAGTTTTATAATTTCAGATCTTAACATTGAAGTCTTTGATCCATTATGAAATGATTTTTGTGTAGGATGACAGATGTGAATCTAGTTTAACTCTTCTGCACAGGGATATCCAGTTTTCTCAGCACCATTTATTGAAGAAATTGCCCTTTCCCTAATGAATGTTCTTGGCCTTTGTAAAAGTCAGTTGGCTGTTGATAAGCAAATTAATTTGGGGGTTCTCTATTCTGTTCCATTGGTCTACATGTCTGTTTTTATGCCAGTATCCTGCGGTTTTGGTTACTACAACTTTGTAGTATATTTGAAGTTAGGTAGTAGATGTTAGGTAGTATCTTGACTCTAGCCTTATTCCTGTGCTCAGGATTGCTTTGGACATTTGGGGCCTTTTGTTGTTTCATATGAATTTTAGGATTTTTTTCCATCTTTGTGAAGAATATCATTGGTGCTTTGATAGGAATATCATTGAAACTGTAGATTGCTTCTGGTAGTATAGTAATTTTAACAATATTAATTCTTTCCATCTGTAAGTATGGATGTCTTTTAATTTGTTTCTGTCCTCTTCAGTTTCTTTCTTCAGTGTTTTGTAGTTTTCCTTGTACAAAAACTATACTTTTTACTTCGTTGATTGAATTTATTCATCAGTAATTAATTTTTTTTAGTAGCTCTTGTAAATGGGATTGACTTCTTGATTTTTTCTTTTAGCTAGTTTATTGTTAGTGTGTACAAACAGTACTGGTTATTGTACATTGATTTTGTAGCCTTCAACTTTACTGAAATTCTTAGAGTTCTTTGGTAGAGTCTCTAGGTTTTTCTGTATATAAGATTATGTCATCTGCAAAGAGGAATGAATTGACTTCCTCCTTTCCATGTTGCTCTGGCTTCAAGGTCTAATACTATGTTGAATAATAACAGGTAGAATGAACATCCTTGTATTGTTCTAATTCTTACAGAAAAAACTTTCAGCTTTTTCTCCATTCTCTGTGATGTCAGTTGTGGGTTTGTCGTATTTGGCCTTTACTATGTTGTGGTGCTTTTTTTCCATACCTATTTGTTGACAGTTTCTATCATGAAGGGATGTTGAATTTTATCACATTTTTTCTGCATCCATTGAGATGATCATGTAGTTTTTGGCCTCCATTCTATTGATGTGTTGTATGATGTTTATTTTTTTTTTTTTTGAGACAGAGTCTCCGTCACCAGGCGCCAGGCTGGAGTGCAGTGGCGCAACCTCAGCTCACTGCAACCTCCGCCTCCTGGGTCCAAGCAATTCTCCTGCATCAGCCTCCCAAGTAGTTGTGACTACAGGCTCACGCCACCACGCCCAGCTAATTTTTTTGTATTTTTAGTAGAGACGGGGTTTCACCATGTTGGCCAGGATGGTCTCAATCTCTTGACCTCTTGATCTGCCCGCCTCAGCCTCCCAAAGTACTGGGATTACAGGCATGAGCCACCGTGCCCAGCCTGTATGATGTTTATTGATTTGCATATATTAAACCATCCTTGCATCTCTGGGATAAATCTCACTTGATCATGGTGAATGATCTTTTTGTATTCAGCTTACTAATACTTTGTTGAAGACTTTTGCATCTATATTCATCGGAGATATTGATTTATAGTTTTTGTTGCTGTTTATCCTTGTCTAATTTTGATGTCAGGGTTATGCTGGCCTCATAGAATGAATTAGGAAGAATTTCCTCTGCTTTAATTTTTTGAAATAGTTTTAGAAGAATTGGCATTAATTTTTAAAGCTTTAGTAGAATTCAGCAGTGAAGCCATCCAGTACTGGACTTTTCTTTGTTGGGAGACTTTTTATTCCTGATTCTACCTCACTATTTGTTATTGGTCTCTCCAGGTTTTCTGTTTCTTCTTGCTTCAATATTGAGAGGTTTTATGTGTCCGGGAACTTGCCTATTTTGTTTAGGTTTTGTGATTAATTGATGCATAGTTCTTCATAGTACTCTAATGATCCTTTTTATTTCTATGATATTCAGTGTGACGTCTCCTTTTTCATTTCTCATTTATTCATTTTGGTCTTTCTTTCTTAGTCTAGCTAAGCAACTTTTGTTTCACTGATTTTTTATATTATTCTTTTAGTCTCAATTTTGTTTATTCCTTCTCTGATATTATTTCCTTGACTAATTTGGGTTTTGGTTTATTCTTTTCTAGCTCTTTGGACTGCATCGTTAGATTCTTTATTTGAAATTTTTCTAGTTTTTTGATGTAGGCATATATTGGTATAAACTTGCCTCTTAATACTGTTTTTGCTGTGTTCCTTAAGTTTTGGTATGTTGTGTTTCTATTTTCATTTTGTTTCTAGGAATCTGTAATATTCTTAATTTCTTTTGTCGCCTATTGTTTGTTCAGGAGCATGTTGTCTAATTTCCATATTTTGGTATAGTTTCTAATGTTCCTCTTGTGGGAATTTACTCAGGATGGTGGTAAAAATATTAAGGGAAAAATAGTAGAGAAAGTTATAGTATATAGTCTCAAACCCTTTTGAAAGGCCTAAGGGTTTTTTCATAGTTTTAGTAGAAGTTTTGACTGAGGGCAACCTAAACCCTTTACATTTAGTTAATAAGTAAAGCAAATAGCTAGAATATATGGGGGAGTTTACCTAACTAACTTGTTTACTCATGTGGTCTTAAAACTAACCTCTGGGTGGTATGGCGCGCCCTGGGGAAGGTTCACCAGGGATATTATCCTCTAATGGTGTTTGCTTTGGGCATCGGAAGCTGTGCTTTAATCTTCACTCTAGTGGTGTTGACTCAAGCCTTTGTCAATTAAACTCTACTAAATAAATGCAAGTCTCACTAACTAATAAGGGCCAGTGGTTGCAACTGTTTACAGTACTCTCCAGTGAGTCTGTAAGAAGCCGCATGGACCCTCAGTTGAATTGTCAAAGCATAATATCCTTGTGTCAGTGTACCTTATTCATCTGTTGTTGAGTCGGACTGCAGGACAGACCCCCACAGGTGGTGACCCTGACAGTGGTACCCAACATGGGGTGACCCTGACACTTCTTATTTTTATTATTATTACTTTTTAAAAAAAGAGACAAGGTCTCCCTATGTTCTCTATGTTGCCCAGGCTTGTCTCAAACTCCTGGGCTCACGGGATCCTCCCACCTTGGCCTCCCAAAGTGTTGGTTGGGATTACAGGTGTGAGCCACTGCACCTAGCCAGTTATTTTATTATTGACATCTGGTTTTATTCTATTGTGGCCAGACCAGATACTTTATATGATTAATGTTCAAGACTTCTGTTGTTTCCTAACCATAGGTCAGTCCTGGAGAATCTTGTGTGTGCTGATGAGAAGAATGTACATTCTGCAGTTGTTGGGTGAAAGGTTCTGTAAATGTCTGTTAGGTCCATTTGGTCTGTGGTAAAGTTTAAATTCAATCTGTCTTCACTGATTTTGTCTAAATTATCTGTCCAACGCTGATAATTGGGTGTTGAAGCTCCTGTTATTTTAATGCAATCTATCTGTCTGTAGATCTAATAATACTTGCTTTATACATCTGAGTGTTTCAGTGTTGGGTACATTTATATGCACAACTGCTATATTCTTTTGTTGAATGGACCCTTTTATTATTATATAATGTTCTTTGTTTTTAGAGCTTTTTATTTTGGCTGGTATAAGTATAGCTCCTCTTACCACTTTTATTTTCCATTTTCATGGCATATCTTTTTTTTTTTTTTTAAGAAAGAGAAAAGAAGAAAGAAAGAAAAAAAAAAAAAGAATGTAAGAGAGAAAGAAAGAGGAAGAGAAAGAGGGAGAGAGAACGGGATTCTTGTTCTATTGCCCAGGCTAGAATGTAGTCTAAAAATGGGTATTAAAAACCTCTTTTATGCCAATAATTGTGCTTAAC
>CAUYLZ010033449.1:0-29181 GCA_963573645.1 Pithecia hirsuta
GGGTGTTACGATTATATATTAGAGATTTTTTTAGAGCTTTTCAAAAATTATACTTTAAGTTATGGGGTACATGTGCAGATCGTGCAGGATTGTTATATAGATATACACATGCCATGGTGGTTTGCTGCATCCATCCCCCTGGCATCTACATTAGGTCTTTCTCCTAATGTTATCCCTCCCCAATCCCCCCAACCCCTGCTATCCCTCCCTAGCTCTTCCACCCGCCAACCGGCCCGGGTGTGTGATGTTCCTCTTCCTGTGTCCATGGGTTCTCATTGTTCAACACCCACTTATGAGTAAGAACATGCGGTGTGTGGTTTTCTGTTCTTGTGTCAGTTTGCTGACGATGCTTTCCAGCTTAATCTATGTTCTTGCAAAGGATGTGAATTTATCTTTTTTAGGGCTGCATAGTATTCCATGGTGCATATGTGCCACATTTTCTTTATCCAGTCTATCATTGATGGACATTTGGGTTGGTTCCAAATCTTTGCTATTGTAAACAGTGCTGCTATTTCAAATTCTATGAAAACTGATGTTGTTAGTTTAATAGGAATATTGTTAAATATGTAGATTGCTTCTTAATTTGGCTCTCAGCTTGAATGTTGTAGATGTATAGAAATGCTACTGATTTTTGTACATTGATTTTGTATGCTGGAACTTTATTGAAGTTGTTTATCAGTTCCAGGAGCCTTTTGGCAGAGTCTTTAGGATTTTCTTGGTATAGAATTATATCATCAGTGAAGAGAGATAGTTTGACTTTTTCTTTTCTTATTTGGATGCCTTTTACATTTTTTCTTGTGTGTGATTGCTCTTGCTATCACTTACAGTACTATGTTGAAAAGGAATGGTGAGAGTGGGCATCCTTGTCTTCTTCCAGTTCTCAAGGGGAAATTTTTCAGTTTTTCCTACCCAGTATGATGTTGACTATGGTTTTGTCCTAAATGGCTGTTACTATTTTGATTTATGTTCCTTCATTGCTTAGTTTGTTGAGAGTTTTTACCATGAAAATATGTTAGATTTCATTGAAAACATTTTCTATACCTATTGGGATGATTATATTGTTTTTGTTTTTAGTTTTGTATATATGGTGAATCACATTTATTGATTTACTTATGTTGAACCAACTTTGTATGCAAGAAATGCTGGATTCTATTTGCCAGTATTTTGCTGAGGATTTTTGCATCTATATTCATCATGAATATTGGTCTATAGTTTTCTTTTTGTGTTTGTCAGATTTTGCTATCAGGGTGATTCTGGCTTCATAGAATTAGTTCGGGTAAAGTCCCCCCTTCACAATTCTTTAGAATAGTGTCAGCAATACTCTTAGCAGCTCTTCTTTGTATGTCTGTATATTTTGGCTGTGCAACCATCTGGTCAAGGGCTTTATTATGTTTGATAGGTTTTTGATTACTGATTTAATTTCTGAAGTCAATGTTGATATGTTCGGGGTTTCAAGTTCTTTCTGATTCAGTCTTTGCAGGTTGTATGTTTCCAGGAATTTATCCATTTTCTCTAGATTTTCTAATTTGTGTGCATAGAGGTGTTGAGGTGTTCATAATAGTTTCTGAGGATCCTTTATATTTTTGTGAGATCAGTTATTATTTCTGATTCTACCTGTGTGGGTCTTCTCTTTTTTTCTGTGTTAATCTAGCAGTGGTCAATCGATCTTGTTTATTTATTCTTTCAGAGAACCCACTTTTCGTTTATTTGATCCTTTGTATGAATTTTTGCCTTTCAGTTTTGTTCAGTCTTGCTCCAGTTGTAGTTATTTGTTTTCTTCTGCTAGCCTCGGGGTTACTTTGTTCTTGTTTTCCAAATTGCTCTAGGTCTACTATTAGATGGTTAAATTAAGGTCCTTCTAAATTCTTGATGTAGGTGTGTAGCACTATAAACTCTCCTCTTAACACTGCTTTTGCTACTTTTTAGTTGTCTATTAGGTCCAAGTGCAGGTGTTGAATTTAGGTCCAGAGTTTCCTTGTCAGTTTTTTGCCTCAATGATCTGTCCAATTCTGTGAGTGGAATATTGAAATTCTACACTATTATTATGTGACCATGTAAGTATTTTTGAAGGTCTGAAAGTACTTGTTTTATGAATCTGGGT
Source organism: Pithecia hirsuta (assembly GCA_963573645.1). Classification (NCBI taxonomy): domain Eukaryota; kingdom Metazoa; phylum Chordata; class Mammalia; order Primates; family Pitheciidae; genus Pithecia; species Pithecia hirsuta. Next base: position 2,102 of record CAUYLZ010033449.1, read on the forward strand.
CCTCCAACATTTGGTGCATATATATTTAGAATTGTTAAATCTTCTTGTAGTATTGAACACTTTATCATTATATATTACTTTTCTTTATCTTTTCTTACTCTTGGTTTAAAGTCTGTTTTGACTGATATAAGAATGGTGACCCCTGATGTTTTTTATTTTCTGTTTCCACGATAGGACTATGTATGTAAATTTGTTTTTGTGGTAGCAAGTATCTTTCTTTCATTTCCTTGGTTCGAACTGCCTTAAGAATCTCTTATGAGGGTGGTGCAGTAGTAATGAATCCCCTTAGCATTTGTTTGTCTGAAAAAGATTTTATTTCTCCTTCTCTTACGAAGCTTATTTTGGGAAGAAATGAAATTCTTCGTTAGAATTTCTTTCCTTTAGGGATGCTGAAGATAGGCTTCTAGTGTCTTCTGGTTGTCAGGTTTCTGCAGAGAAGACCATTGTTAGTCTGATGGGATTCCCTTTGTATGTGATCTGACCTTTTTCTCCAGCTGCCTTTAAGATTTATTCTTTAGCTTTGACCTTGGACAGTCTAGTATCTATATGCTTTTGTGATGTTTGTTTTGCATTGTATATCACAGGTGTTCTCTCAGTTCTTGTGTTTGGATGTCTATCTCTATTGGAAGATAAAATAAATTTTCTTGCATTATTGCCTTAAATATGTTTTTCCAGTTTGTTTACCTTTTCTTCTTCTCTCTCAGGTATGCCAATAAGTCTTAGGTTTCATTGCTTGAAAATTTTCAAAACAATTTTGACTGAATGTGCTAGTTTGAAGAACCAGTTCAAACTCTGAGTTTTTTCAGTTCTAGAAGCTCGGATCCTTTTCTTTTTAAGATGCATATCTCTTCCTTCTTTTTCTGAATTGTTTAGAAGTTTCTCTATGTTGATTTTTAACCTTGTCTTGGATCTCATTAAGCTTCCTTGCAATTTATGCTTCACATTAACTGTCATTTTTGAGTTTCCATTTTCTTTAGGGGCCATTGCTGCAGAGCTGGTGTCATCCCTTTGGTGGTGTCACAAGATTCAGATTTTTCATGACAGAACTCTTGCCCTTGTTCCTTCTCATCTGGAGACACTGGGACTTCTAATTTATGTAATTAGTTTCATGTGGCTTTCTTTCCTTATAATTGTTTTTTTTTCTTTCCCTTTTTCTTTTTCTCTATGGGGTATGACTGTAGAGAATGCTGGGTGGAGTCTCTTGGCTTTGCTTCTATAGCCCTGTGCACTTCTGTCAGCAGGTTTTGTATTGGGCTGTGCAGTTTGATCTATGGGCCAGTAGATGGCGCTTATAGATAATAACTGGCTATGGCCAATGTGGGTGAGTATATATTGGATCCTTATTCACTGGGAGATTCTCTCTGTTGAGAGCCAGCCTCAGGCAATGGGCTGACCTGTGAAGTGCACAGTGGTCTGAGCTCCCTGATAAACCCTGTAGGAGGGGATGAAGATAGGCAGGGACAGATTACGCTGTTTGGAGCACCTGCTCACATGGATTAGCAGCATGAGTCTCCCCACCCTTCCCGTTCAGAGATTGTGGTGCAGCAAGACCCTCTATGCTCCACGCCCAGACAGATCTCCAGGCATCTGGAGCACCCATTCTTCTGGAATAGGAGTTTAGGCTGCCCCACCCCCATGCAGAGACTTGAGGCCAAAGAGATTTCCCCAGCTCCATGCTTATGCACACTTCTGAGAACTTGGTGGCCATTCTCTGGACCCCCTTCTTGGTGCTGGTTCTTGTGACTGCCATTAGGTAACTTAATGGAATCCCTGGAGTTGTGCAGGGCCCTGCTTTTCCAAACTTATATGGCAGCCTTGACACATATTGAGGTCACTGTGGCCATGATGTGACTTCCAGCTTTTCCATAATTAACTGCTTCCTGTTCCAGGCTCTTTTGTATTTACTGGTGTTTTCTAGAGCCATTTTATTCCTCTGACTAATTTAGAATCCAGTGTCTGTTCATCACTAAAAATACTCTGTCTTTATGATCAAGAAGGGTAAATGTTGGACAGCAGTGTTAGATGTGATGCTCACACTGTTTATTTTTGAAGTGTTTAGAGAAGAATCTTGATGGAAGCAGAATGAAGAGTAAAAATAATTCGGCCTAAGGATTGCTAACTATGTGACCTTGGGCAAGATGCTTAAACTCTTTAGAGCCCTCAATTTTGTTGTACCTGGAATGGAGATAATAATGTAATTGCTTTTCTTTTAGTGAAGATTAAATGAGATAATGGATGTAAAATGTTTGAAACAGGGTCTAACACTTATTTTGCAGTATATATTAGCTGCTCAAAAGTCATAAGTTGTCTTCTTATTATCCTTTCTATTTTGATTGTTGAAGTTTTAAAATTTGATGCATTAAAGATTTCATGCCCTTTTTGGGTATATTAAGTATTTTATCATTATGTAGTATTCCTTTCTGTGTTGGGTAACTTTCTTTCCTTTCTCTGAAGTCTACTTTCTCTGTTATTCATATAGCTATACAGCTTGTTTTGTGATTGGCGTTTTCATGATATGTATTGTTTTTCTTCTATTTACTTCTTACCTATCTGTATCAGTACATTTGAAATGAATTTCTTGTAGACAACAGAGAGCTGAGTCATTTTTGAACTATATTGTGATAATTTTTTTATTTAAAGCATTTATATTTTAATTGGTGTCTTTAAGTCCTTCATATTTAATGTAATTTTTGATGTCAGGATTTAAGCCTGCCACTTTATTGTTTTGTCTGTCTTCATTTTAAAAATACTTGTCTTAGTGGTTGCTCTAGGGATTACCATATATTCCATTTTAAAGTTACACTAACTTACATACATGAAGCTCAAATCAGCATACTCCAAATCTGCTTCATATTTCCCTCCCATCCTACTGGGCCATAGGGAGAGAAAAGTATACATTCAGTTATATGCATAAGCCTTCTCAAGTAAGTATGTAAGTTATATAATTGACTGTGTATTTTAAACTAAAAAAAAAATATGTGTCATTGTAAAAATAAAGGGAAACTCCTTCTTATTTGCCATTCCCCATTCTTTTTGATACTTATCTACACTTGTAATCATATGAAAATTCTTCTGGGTTTTTATTTTTTGGAGATGGAGTCTCACTCTGTTGCCCAAGCTGGAGTGCAGTGGCGCAATCCTGGCTCAATGCAACCTCTGCCTCCCGGGTTCAAGCAATTCTCCTGCCTCAGTCTCCTGAATAGCTGGATTATAGGCTTGTGCCACCATGCCAGCTGATTTTTTTTTTTTTTTTTTTTTTTTTATTATTTTTTTTTTTTAGATAGAGTCTCACTCTGTCTCTAGGCTGGAGTGTAGTGGCACAATCTTGGCTCACTGCAACCTTTGTCTCCCAGGTTCAAGCGATTCTCTTGCCTCAGCCTCCCAAGTAGCTGGGACTACAGGTGTGCACCACCATGCCCAGATAATTTTCGTGTTTTTAATAGAGACGGGCTTTCACCCTGTTGGTCAGGATGGTCTTGATCTCTTGACCTCGTGATCTGTCTACCTTGGCCTCCCAAAGTGCTGGGATTACAGGCGTAAGCCACTGCCCCCGGCTCTGGTTTTTTAAATACAATTTTTTATTTGATTTATTTTCAGTGTTCAAGAGCCTGGTCACTGGCAGATTTCATGACCAAATATTAGAACCATGACAACTCGGGAAACAGAGTCTATTTCCTCTAAGCACAACCTATTTAGAGTTAGAAGTGACCTCCACTGAATTTTGTAGGAATTATTTCCTTGCTTTAAAAAATATTATCACAAACTTTTGTGCCTTAGTAAACTAAATAGTTTATTTTTTTGCCTGTTTTTGAACTATATACAAATGGAAACATACATTAATATTATTTTGTATTTTGATGGGTTTGCTCAATATTATAGCTATGAAATTCGTTCATGTGGTTTTGAGTAGACATAAATCAACAGGAAACAGATACATAGCCCAATAGGAAATTTGGAAAAATACTTAAATGGATATTTTGAAAGAAGGGAATTAATTGGTTAAAAGTTATATTTAAAAGTATACCACCTCATTTGTAATCAGGAACATGTGTATGAAAACCACTAGATACTCCACCAGATTAAAAAAAAAACGGAGCTATGTGTTTGTGAGGATGAAAGAAAAGAAACACTATATGTTTGTGAGGATGAAGAACAGTAAGAATTTTTTTTTTTTTTGGTGGGGAAATTGTGTAATTTCATAGGAAGACTGTCCTGTTTACTGTCTGCCTTCTGTGTGGGGGTGTCCGTGTGCAGATAGAAGCACAGCAGTAGCAGGACTTGCCAAGCCTGTGGCCATGTGCTTGCCCCTTTCTCTAAGGAAGCTGTAAGAACTTCAAAATAAGCTCTCTCTCTCTCTCTTTTTTTTATTATACTTTAAGTTCTAGGACACATGTGCAGAACATGCAGGCTTGTTACATAGGTATACATGTGCCATGGTGGTTTGCTGCACCCATCAACCTGTCATATACATTAGGTATTAAGAGCAGTAAGAATTTTTATATACTACTGATAGGGGCAAAATTCATTACAGCCATTTTGGAAAATCTCCCTGGCATAATGCTGGGTAATATACCAGAAATTCCTCTCTTCTCTATATAATATAGAAACACTGGGGGATATGTAAATCAGGATTCTTGTGCAAGAATATTTATAATAATATTATTCACAGTTGCTACAAATGGGAAGGAACTGGATAAATCAATTGTAGTAGATTCATAAATAGAAAGCCATATGGCAACAAAAATAAGCAAACTACATTCACTTTAGATTTCTGTAAATCAAATTTATTCCTTTCTTATCCATTTCATCAGTTTTCTACTGTATCTAGTGACATTCTGGGAATTTCCTTGAACTAACATAAACTATAGAAATTTTTTATTTTGCTTATGTTGAACCTGACAATTTACTATATTTATAATAACTTCTTAAATCAAATTTTGTATGGCATTTGTTTCAGCTCAAAGAACAAAGCAAAGCAGAAAAATGTAGTGCTAGGTTCATTGGCTCTCAACAGGTCAGCCCAGTGCAATCCTGCCTGACATGCACTATGACCCATTTGCCTTTGCAAAAGGTCACTGGGAATTTCAGAAAATAAAATGCAGGCAGAGATCAAACTAGTAGGAAGAATTTAATGGAAAAGGAAAACACCAGCCAATTTGCCATTATTTTGAGAATCTATACCTATACCTTTTTTATCTTTTTCAAAAACTTCTGTTAGGGCATAAAAGCTGGTGAATGGTTTTAATCTCTTAGAGTTTCCCTCTCTCTTTCTTTTCCTTTCTTCTTCTTTTTGCTTTTTTAACCATGAAGAGTTGAGGAGGAATGGGGAAAAGGTAAGTGCTCCCTCCCTAACCCTTTAAAATCCTGGTGGAGCACTAAGCATTCTGCAGCTGGTTTAGACTTAGATTTCGTGCAAAGCTTATGGAAAGTAACCTGATATTACACCACAGCTTTCCTCAACATCAGTCTACAACTGTTCCAACAGCAGTGCATGTTTTCAGGGATGATTTTATGTAACTAGAGCATTGCTGTCTGGCAAAGCTCTGACATGGTGCCTCCTTGAGCTAGTTCTAACTAATTAGTGGTAGAGATAGTAATAGGAGCAATTTGCTCACCTGCTTTTGATAGCATTTGTTAAGTTTTCTAGGCATAAGTACCAGACTTAAATGGCAGCATACCAGTATTATAGGCACATTGGAGAATGTCAATTATATTTCCAAGGGAGAATTTGGCTTTCAAACTCAAGCTTCCATTTGTCTCAAAGTATAAAAACACTGCACTGAATAGTAAATTTGTTGTAGTGTCTTCTAAAAGGGAGGAAATTCAGACTATTAAATGAAGATTCACAGAAGTGCCTACTAGGAGATGCCCCAATAACTGTCTGCCTGATCTTATACACTCTACTTTGCTTGATCCAAAATCCACTCCTCAGCCTGCTTGACTGAGGCATCTGTAGCTAATCTGAGTGCACTTAGTACTCCCCTTCTGGAGTGGAGGGTTTAACATTAGTTTACCAAGTCTGATCTTGACACTTATGGATAAGTTTTCTGCAATATGGACCAAGGTTACTTAGGTCCTGAGTGTATGCTCAGTGTTGGATTTTATGTCACCATGTCCTCATTAGTCACTGGGTCTTCACTTTTCCCATCTATAAAATGAAGAAATGGGACAACATGGCTCTTACTTCTAGATTGGTTAACTTAGACCTGAGCTTGTCTTTGGACATGAGGCTCTTTACACCTGTCTTTGCGATGCTAAGTTCTTACATTCAGACTGAGACTACTCAGGTTGGAAAAATAAAGAGCAAAATCCACTAATATTCTGCCTTACCTTGGTAAAACACTTCATTTCATAAAGATCCAGCAAGTCTTGCACTAGAGTATATCCTGAATATTCACAAAAACAGCTAAAATGGACAACAGTTTAAAATGTTATTTTATATTTTTAAGATTTGGAGTTCCTAACCTTAAGCCCGTGGACCATGAAATTTGTGTCTGTGTGTATCTGTGTGTACACATTTTTTAGTTTGTCTTTTTTAAAAGAAGGTCTGGTGCTTTTGTCAGTGTCTTTACTAAAAGACTTGAGAACCTCTGAATTGAGGTGTGAGTTTTTTGCATATTAGAAAGGCATACATTTATATACAATTTCTAAATTTAGTTAATGAACTGTATATTGAGCATATGGATACACATGTTAAGCAAAAGTCTTCCTACTTTGTTTTGAAACTTCAGTATTTTAATTTTAATGTAGCAAATATTTTCATGATTGAATTTATTTCCCATTAATGTTGGTTTTTATCTCCACTCCATTTTCCTTCCCTGCCTTTCTTACCTCTTATTTTCTCCTCTCTATTGTTTCTTTGACCTTCTTTGTTCTTTTCATCTTATTCTATTTACTCTCTCTCCTCTTCATCTGATTTTCTTTTCTATATCTCTATTTTCAAATGGTTTTACAGCAGAAATGACACATTCTTCACTACTGTAATATCAGTCCCCAGGAGACTTCCTGGTATACAGTAGTATGCCATTTAGTAAATAAATATATGAATGAAGCATCCAGAACTGATGCAGTTCTTATTTTATCAATTGTGAGGCAATGAGGTTGAATCTAGGAGAGTACTGAAAGTGTTTTTCAAGAAGGGTTTTGAGTGATCTGTGAATCAAGAAAGTAAGATTTGCTAAAAGTCTTTCCAAGTATGAAAAAATCCCCTGGGTTTTGAGATGTTTATTGTGGTAACCAATTTCCAAGATGGCCTCTAATGGCTTCTGCCTGGTATTCACTCCCTTTTGAACCCTTTCTCATTGTATCTAATGGTCTCTGTCTAATATTTACATCCTTTTATGCCCCCTTCCCATTGTATCAGCATTGGACTGTGTGGTCAATAGTATATAGGAGAAGTGATGGTATGTCACTTCTGCAATAAGTAACTAATACAGTTGTTGAGTGAAATGTTTGGGTGGTGACAGACAAGTTAATGATCTGACATTAGCTCACGAAGCTGAAAAACATCTACTTTTGCTTTTGCTGTTTAATACTCAGGTTGGGGGAGTCACAAATCTTACAAATATGTTGTGACCTTGAGGAAATAACTTTTCTCCTTGGAATTTCTTTTTATCATATGTATAATGAAAAACATAGATATTCTAATACTATGTAACTTTTCTAGTATAGTATATGTGGAATTTATCTGTGTTTTGGTTGAAAACCTGAATTACTGGAAAAGAGGAGCATCTTCTTTAATAGATATTACGTTCATTGATGTTGACTCTGAATTTTAAGTTTGTATTAATGGGCTTTGAGAACTTCTGCTTGAGAGTCTAAAATCTTTGGCTGATATTTTTGATGGGCAGAATTATCTTGCTTAAAGAGCAAAGAAAGTGGGGAAAAAAGAAAAATGGCATAGGGTTGATCACATTATTTTATGAGTTTAAGTGGCATGACTTATTTTTAAATTTATTTTTTATTTCAATAGCTTTTTGGGCAACAGGTGGTGTTTGGTTACATGAATAAGTTCTTTAGTGGTGATTTTTATGATTTTGGTGCACCCACCATGCAAGCAGTGTACACTCTACCTAATGTGTAGTCTTTTATCCCTCACCCCCTCCCACCCTTTCCCTAAGTTCCCAAAGTCCAATATATCTTTCTTATGCCTTTGTATCCTCGTAGCTTAGCTCCTACATATGAGTGAGAACATATGATGTTTGGTTTTCCATTTCTGAGTTACTTCACTTAGAATAAAATAGTCTCCAATTCTATCCAGTTGCTGCAAATGACATTATTTCTTTTGCTGTGCAGAGCTTTTTAGTTTAATTAAGTCCCATCTATTTATCTTTGTTTTTGTTGCATTCGCTTTTGTGTTCTTGATTATGCAGTCTTTGCCTAAGTCAGTGTCTAAAAGCGTTTTTCCAATGTTATCTTCTAGAATTTTTATGGTTTTAGGTCTCATATTTAAGTCTTTGATCCATCTTTAGTTGATTTTTGTATAAGGTGGGAGATGAGGATCCAGGTTCCTTTTTCTTCATGTGGCTTGCCGATTATCTCAGCACCATTTGTTGAATAGGGTATCCTTTCCTCACTTTATGTTTCTGTTTGCTTGGTTGAAGATCAGTTGTCTGTAAGTAATTTGCTTTATTTCTTGCTTTCGTCTCTCTTCTGTTCTATTGGTCTATGTGCCTATTTTTATATCAGTACCATGCTGTTTTGGCAACTATAGCCTGGTAGTATAATTTGAAGTTTAGCAATGAGATGTCTCCATTTTTTTTCCTTTTGCTTTGTCTTGCTTTGGCTATGTGGGCTCTTTTTTGGTTCCATATGAATTCTAGGATTGTTTTTTCTAGTTCTGTGAAGAATGATGGTGGTATTTTGATGGGAATTGCATTGAATTTGTAGATTGTGTTTGGCAGTACAGTCATTTTCACGATATTAATTCTACCCATCTCTAAGCATGGGATGTGTTTCCATTTGTTTGTGTTGTCTATGATTTCATTCAGCAATGATTTGTAGTTTTCCTTGTAGAGATTTTTGACCTCCTTCACCAGGTATATTCCTAAGTATTTTATTTTCTGCTATTGTAAAGGGGTTGAGTTATTGATTTGATTCTCAGCTTGTTTGCTGTTGGGGTATAGTAGAGCTACTGATTTGTCTACATTAGTTTTGCATCTTGAAACTTTGCTGAATTCATCTACCAGTTTTAGGAGCTTATTAGATGAGTCTTTAGGGTTTTCTAGGCATACAATCATATCATCAACAAGCAGCAACAGTTGACTTCCTCTTTACCGATTTGAATGCCCTTTGTTTCTTTCTTATCTGTTTGCTCTGACTAGGACTTCCAATACTATGTTGAATAGAAGTGGTGAAAATGGGCATTGTTTTCTTGATCCAGTTCTCGGGGGTAATCCTTTCAACTTTTCCCCATTCAGTATAATGTTGGATGTGGATTTGTCATAGATGGTTTTTATTACCTTAAGAAATGTACATTCTATGCCAATTTTGCTAAGGGTTTTGTTTGTAAAGGGTTGCTGGGTTTTGTCAAATGCTTTTTCTGCATCTATTGGGATGGTCATGTGATTTTTGTTTTTAATTGTTTGTGTAGTGTATCACATTTATTTACTTGTGTATATTAAATCATCCCTTCATCCCTGGTATGAAACCCACTTGATCATGGTTGATTATCTTTTTGACATGCTGTTGGATTCGGTTAGCTAGTGTTTTGTTGACGAATATTACATCTATGTTCATCAGCGATATTGGCCAGCAGTTTTGGTTGTTGTTGTTGTTGTTATATCCTTCTTTAGTTTTTGTGTTAGGGTGATAGTGACTTCATAGAATGATTTGGGGAGGATTCCCTCTTTCTCTGTTCTGTGCACTAGTGTCAATAAGATTGGTACCAATCCTTCTTTGAATGCCTGGTAGAATTCAGCTGTGATTCCATCTGGTCCTGGACTTTTTTTATTGTTGGCAATTTTTAAATTACCATTTCAGTCTCACTGCTTGTTATTGGTCTGTTCAGAGTTTCTATATCTTCCTGGCTTAACCTAGGAGGATTGCATATTTCCAGGAATTTATCCGTCTTCTCTAAGTTTTCTAGTTTATGTGCTTAAAGATGTTCATAGTAGCCTTGAATAATCTTTTGTATTTCTGTGGCGTCAGTAATAATATCTCCTGTTTCATTTCAGTTGAGCTTATTTGGATCTTCTCACTTCTTTTCTTGGTTAATTTTGTTAATGGTCTATCGATTTTGCTTATCTTTTCAAAGAACCAGATTTCCATTTCATTTATCTTTTGTATTTTGTTGTTGTTCTTGTTTCAATTTCACTTAGTTCTGCCCTGATCTTTGTTATTTCTTTTCTGAGTTTGGGTTTGGATTGTTCTTGTTTCTTCAGTTCCATGAGGTATGACGTTAGATTGTCTATTTGTGCTTTTTCAGACTTTTTGATATAGGTATTTAATACTATAAACTTTCCTCTTAGCACTGTTTTTGTTGTATCCCAGAGGTTTTGATTGTGTCATTGTTATCGTTCAATTCAAAGAATTTTTAAATTTCCATCTTGATTTGTTGTTGACTCACTGAATATTCAGGAGCAGTTATTTAATTTCCATGTATTTGCATGGTTTTGAGGGTTCCTTTCGGAGTTAATTTCCAATTTTATTCCACTGTGGTCTGAAAGAGTACTTGATATAATTTTGATTTTCATAAATTTACTAAGATTTGTTTTGTGGCCCAGCATACGGTCTGTTTTGGAGAATGTTCCATGTGCTATGAATAGAATGCATTATCTGCAGTTTTTGGGTAGAATGTTCTGTATATATCTATTAAGTCAATTTATTGTAGGGTATAGTTTAAGTCCATTGTTTCTTTGTTGGCTTTCTATCTTGATGAACTGTCTAGTGATGTAAGTGGAGTATTAAAGACTCCCACTATTATTCTGTTGCCATCTATCTCATTTCTTAGGTCTAGTAGTAATTGTTTTATAAACTTGGGAGCTCCAGTGTTAGATATGTATATTTAGAATTACGATATTTTACTGTTGGACTAGTCCTTTTATCATTATATAATGTCCTTCTTTGTCTTTTTAAAGTGTTGTTGCTTTAAAGTTTGTTTTGTCTGATAGAAGAATAGTTACTCCTGCTCACTTTTGGTGTCCATTTGCATGATCTGTCTTTTTCTACCCCTTCGCCTTAAGTTTATGTGAGTCCTTATGTGTTAGGTGGGTCTCCTGAAGACAGTAGAAACTTGGTTAATGAATTCTTACCTGTTCTGCTATTCTGTATCATTTAAGGGGAGGATTTAGGTCATTTACATTCAATGTTAATATTGAGATATGAGGTAGTATTCTATTCATCATGCTATTTGTTGCCTGAATACCATTTTTTATTTGTGTTATTGTTATATAAGTCCTGTAAGATTTATGCTTTAAAGGGATTCTATTTTGGTGTATTTTGAAAATTTGTTTCAAAATTTAGAGATTCTTTTAGTTGTTCTTGTAGTGCCAGCTTGGTAGTGGTGAATTCTCTCAGTATTTCTTAGTCTCAAAAAGACTGTATCTTATCTTCATTTATGAAGCTTAGTTTTGCTAGATACAAAATTTTTGCTGATAATTGTTTTGTTTAAGGGGGCTAAAAATAGGACCCCAAACCATTTTAGCTTGTAGAGCTTTTGCTGAGAAATCTGCTGTTACTCTAATAGGTTTTCCTTTGTAGGTTACCTGTTGCTTTTGCTTATAGCACTTAAGATTCTTTCCTTCGTCTTTACTTTAGATAACCTGATGACTCTGTGCCTAGGTGATGATCTTTCCGCAGTGAATTTCCCAGGTATTCTTTTAGCTTCTTGTATTTGGATGTCTATATCTCTAGCAGGGCCAGGGAAGTTTTCCTTGATTATTCCCTCAGATATGGTTTCCAGACTTTTGGATTTCTCTTCTTCCCCAGGAACACCAATTATTCTTAGGTTTGGACACTTAACCTAGTCCCAAACTTCTTGGAGGTTTTGTTCATTTTTCAATTTCTTTTTTCTTTGTCTTTGATGGATTTGATTAATTCAAAAGCCTCACCTTCAAGCTCTGAAGTTTTTTCTTCTGCTTGTCTAATTATGTTGGTGAGACTTTCAGTGCATTTTGCATTTTCTAAGTGTGTCTTTGATTTCCAGAAGTTGTGATAGTTTTTAATTTATGCTCTCTATTTCACTGAAGAATTTTTATTTCATATCCTATATCATGTTTTTGGTTTCTTTAAGTTGGAGTTCACATTTCTCTTGTGCCTCCTTGATTAGCTTAATACTTGACTTTCTGAGTTCTTTTTCTGGCAATTCAGAGATTTCTTCTTGGTTTGGATCCATTGCTGGTTAGCTGGTGTGATCTTTCATAGTGTTAAATAATCTGTGTCATATTACCAGAATTGTTTTCCTGGTTCCTTCTCATTCGGGTAGACTATGTTAAGGGAAGATCTGGGACTCAAGGGCTGCTGTTCAGATTCTTTAATCCCACATAGTGTTTCCTTGATGTGGTGTTCTCCTGCTTCCCCTAGGGATGAGGCTTTCTGAGAGCTGAATTGCAGTGATTGTTTTTGCTCTTCTGAGTCTAGCCACCCAGCAGAGCTACTGGGCTCTGGGCCAGTATCTGGGAGTGTCTGCCAAGAGTCCTGTGATGTGATCCATATTCAGGTCTTTCAGCCATGGATACCAGCACCTGCTCCAGTGGAGGTAGCAGGGGAGTGAAGTGGACTCTGTGAGGGACATTGGTTATATTTTTATTTTACACACTGGTTTTGTTTTGGTTGGCCTACAGCCAGGAGGTGGTACTTTCAAGAGTGCATCAGCTATGTTACTATAGGGAGGAAGCACACTTGCCCTAGGGCTGCCTGGTTAGGTGTTCAGTCAGGTTTCTTAGACAGTGGGTAGGGCCATAGAACTTCCAAGAGATTGTGTCCTTTGTCTTCAGCAACCAGGATGGGTAGATAAAGACCACCACGTGGGGGTAGGGATAGGCATGTCTGAGATCAGACTCTCCTTGGGCAGGGCTTGCTGCAGCTGCTGTGGGGGGTTGGGGTGTGGTTCCCAGTCAAATGGAGTTACATTCCCGGGTGGATTATGGCTGCCTCTTCTGAGTCACAAAAGTCACCAGGGAAATAGGGGAAAGCTGGCAGTCACAGGCCTCACCCTGATCTCCTGAAGCCCATAGTCCTAAAGGCCAGTCTCACTCCCACTGTACCCCCCAGCAGCACTGAGTCTATTTACAGGCAGCTGGTGACCAGGGCTGATAACTTGCCCCAGACCACCACCCTCATTTCTGATAAAGCAAGCAGAGTCAGTTTTTTGGTGCCTCAGGGAGCCTGCAGCAGGGATCCACTTCCTTCAAGGGGTCTGTGGATTCTCTCAGCTTTAGTGGTAGGTTCTTGGAGCAAAAGTTCACTATATGGGTCTCCACATGCTGCTCTATCTGTCTGAGCAGGAGCTTCAAAGTAGTTCTGACTTCTATCTGCCATCTTCCCCTCAATATATTACCTATAACTTTTTATTCTACCAATATTTAAGTGTGTATCTGTTTCTGTATCTGATTTTATAGCTATATATGGACATCTAGTCTGTCCTTAGAAATCCCATCCACTTATGATATAATTATTATAATTGTGGGAAATTTATTCTAAACTTTAGTAGGCAATCTTTGGTGTATGGACATCTGTGACATCTGTTAATCTGTACATTTTAGGAAGCTTCACCAGATTGAAGCATTCATCTACTACTTACAGATAAACAAATCAAAATGAACATAACTTGCAACATCATTTTTTAAGACTTGAAAAGCCTTATCAATAAATGATACTGTTGTCATGGAATGTGTGCAGTGTAAATGCGTTTTGTGCCAGCCATACATTAGACTCTCACAAGGGCAAGGGAAATTGAAACTGTCTTTCTAATGGATCATAAATCTTGAAAATGATTTGAATTCATGGATTAAATGTCAGCTTTGGAAGCATTTGCTGATTTATCTTGGATCTTAAAAGAAAGAACATTTCTCTGACAAATCAAATTAGTACATTTTCATATTCTGCATTATAGTTCTCCAGAATGATATTTTTCAAAGAAATAATACGGCATGTTAATTTTTCCCTGTTAGAAGATGATGACAATGATGATGATGATGAAGCTTCTCTTTGTTAATTAGAAGACCCTTGGAGACTAGACTGTGAAGGTAAATGTTGAATTAGAATATAGAGATTATAATTTAAAATAATGGATTGCACCTCAGAAACACCAAATTGAATCAGTTAGTGAGTGGTTAACTTAGTGGCACCAGTGTGACTGAGGTAAAATCAGAGATTTAATGTGATTTCTTTACTGTTTCTCTCCTCTACTTACCATTCCTGCAAAGGAAATTATGACTACTTTTTTGACTTGGAATGACTTTGGCAACTTTAGTGTGTCTCTTTCTGCTCAAGTTCAAATTACAAGCATTCTATGAAAACAGCAGCTTCCATTTTGGTCCAGGAAATTGCTCTAGGCCTGGCCTCTCATCCTTTCATTCAAAATCTTTAACTTTCTCCAAGTCCCTCATCTCTTCACACATTTATACCATCTCTTTTCTGAGTCTCCACAGACTGACAATGTTTTCCCTGGGTTGTGACAATGTTTTCCCTGGGTGATGTTCATGCTTTCTTTATCCCAAGGATCTTCTTTCTATTTTATCCTCCTTGATTCCCACTTTGTAGTCTGAGGAAAAGTGATGCCCCATCCATATCTGACACTCAGATACCTTCTGAGCCAAAACCCAGTGCTTTCCTCTACAGCTTAAATAAGAGGATAGGCTGAGCTAATGGATTTGTTTCATGACCAAATGGCCATCGTGCCATTTTAAGGAAAATTCAGGACAAGATACACATTTCCTTCAGTAGTTGGGATTTTGGAGACAGTCCAAGTCTTGGTGATAACATATTGTAAAGGTTGTTAGTTTTTGTAACATAGGTTTTAGGCTCCTTAAGTCAGATGCTCTGTGGACTTTTAAAGAAAAGAGGTGAATTGTGCCTTAAATTGATTGTAAAGACCACATTGAGATGTATGATACATGACACTTTGGCCAGACTTTCACGGTTACTCAGGGGTAATCAGCTTTCTCCCTTTCAGTAGAATATTCTAGCTTTGATGCTTTCAGAGGTAGTGGTTTCTGTTGCTTCTTTGCCAAGAGTATCTTAACTTTCCTATGGATGACCACTTGATGACAATATTTATTATTCTACCTTCCTCTACTTAGGGAGACATGATAATGACCTCTGTCTTCATCAAGCCAGAATGGCACAGCTAAGTCAGGCTTATAATTGCTGGTTCTCATCTTTTCAGTGGAGAAACATTGAGTTACGTAGATTTTGCTATCCTTGATATCTGAGCTTATTTCTTCATCTTTAGAAAATTGCAAACTTGCATTATTTCCTTGGTTCACATGAAGATTAGATCAACGTGATTAAATTTCTTGTGTGCCTGTATTGTTTTAGAATATTGATATTATGTCAATAGCAATTCTTTTTCTGATGAAAATGAGATGTTATTTATTTATACAGCTTATTGGGGTATAGTTTATATACAAAAATGGTGCACATTCAATGTATATAAGTTGATGAGTTTGGACATATGCATACACCTGTAAAACCATCATTACAGTCAGGGTAATGAACATACACAACACCACCGAATGTTTCCTTGTGCCCGTTTGTTTTAAGAACTCTACTAGCCAGCATTTCTCCTCTAATGTGGAGGAGGCTGACTGATTTACAGATTATTTATTGCACCTAGCTTCTTCTGGTGTCTGCCCTGGTGTGACATCAATTCTTATCACTACTGCATTCATCCATTCATTCGCTCATTAATTCATAACTACATGTCAAACACCTACAATACCCCAGGCACCATTCTAAGTACTGGGAATACAATAGTGAGCGAAACAGATGAAACCACCTCATATCATGGAGCTTACAGTGGCAGCTACAACTCATTCAATATAACCTCTGCTCCTGCCCCTTTTTTCTTTTGACCTAAGAGTTTCAATCTCTGGCTCTTCCTATAAACGCTTACCTCTGGAGTCTCTACAAGATTGTCTCTCTTCTACTAGCCAGGCTCTACCATAAAGGACATTAAGTATAGGTTCCTATACCTGCCATAAGTATGGAAGACATGTTCTTGGTGTTTCAGCTTATCAATTTGAAATACACTTTCTAAATAGAAGTAATAAAACAATATAAAAGACAATGATGAGGGTCTCTAGTATTAGTATGTTTCTTCAGCTATATTATGGGTTAAAAATATTTGTTTGACCTGCCCTGTGCCCTAAGCACTATTTTTACAAATGCATCCCTGGCTTCCAACCAGATATTTTTGAAACAGATTGGTGGAACCTGAGTTGTCAGCTGGAAATTTCTTGTGCAATCATAATTCAAGATTGTAGTGATGACCTTGGAGCTCTTTAACATTCAAACATGGCTTGTGAATGAACCAGGAATGATTACTTTTTCTTTCACATATTTTTAGATTTATTTTCCTATATTGTATTTCGTTGAAGAGTGATAATCTACTATACAGGATAGATATAATAACTCAATTGATCACTCCCCACTAAAGCCTCTATCATTTGACCAGATGAGATAACAAAAAGTTTACTATACTCAAGAGCCTCCTCTGGTAAAATAGAAACTATGATTCTAGGTTATCTTTGAAACTTGGGAAAAGTAACAGAGATGAATTGTTTCATCTTTCTGTCTGAACATCCTCTCAAGAAAAAAATGCTTTTTGAAAAATGAGATAAAATGGTGTCTAGTGAGTCATGATTTCAGGTTAGTGCAAGTCCAAAGCACTCAGGAGGGTCTACTTGGTGTGTCTCAATTAACAGTGCACATTCATAGGATTCCTTCAGTTCCCTGAGTGTAGTCAAATTATCTGTTACCTAATCTGTTCAGTGACCTTATCAGGCCACACAGGAAGGGAAGGAAGCAGAGCCAGCTTAAGAGCAGCACCTGGGCATCACAGGAAGCTTCCAGCTACTGAGCTCAAATCACTCATGTCTCTCTTCTGCCTTTTCATTGATGTCTGTTTTTAGACTGTGGTAATGTATGTAGAGAATATGCATTAGAGGATCATGGACCTGATGAATGAAAAGGGGTTTATGGTGAAACTTGGACTTCAGGAGCCTCTTCTTTGTTTTTGCTAAGCTTTCCTGGGCAAAAGCTCTGGAGTAAAACAAAAGAAGGAGGGCCTGGCAGGATTGAAATCTCTTTTACTTACACTATTGCTTGTTCTCTGTTTCTCATTGCAGGCTGCAGTCTGGTGTGCAATCTGAAACAGAAAAATTACAGGTCTTCGGTTAGGGCACCTTGCAGTGGACATTAGGCTTAGATAAGAGAAGCTCTGGTTCTTGTGTAGAAGCATAAAATCTGGAGTCAGGTTCTGAGCAATTTCACTTCTAATAATGTATCCTAAGGAAATAATGCTGATGGGGATTATGACTTTATCTGCCAATCTGTAGAAATACTGCCAGGATCTGAAATAGAGTGCAATGGTTAAGTGTGTGGTCTGGAACTGAAATGTCTTAAGTTCAAGTTTTAGCTCTGTAGTTTAATGAATGTGTGACCTTGACCATATTGTTTAACTTCTTTTTGTCTGAGTTTACTTTGTTTTTAAAGGGAAGAGTTTCATTGTATCTATTTAATAGGATTTTGGTATACATTAAATTAGTTGAAAGTTGTAAATTGCTTAGCACAATTCATTCTATATAAACTGAATAAACATTAGCTATTATTATTATTATTAGGTAGTTTATCACAGCATTGTTTATAAGAATTAAAAATGATATAAATATCTATTTTAAGAGACTAATTAAAGGAACCATTATATAATGGTTCTTCCATATAATGTGAGACTTTACAGCTATTAAACTGATGTTTCGTAAGACTCTTTAATGGCATGGAAAACTATTGCTTAATGGAAAAAATAAGTTACAGATATTATTCTTTGGGCAATTCCATTTGTTAAACATATTACATAGATACAGACAGAAAAAGAGGATAGAGAGTATACACACAAAATGTTAGCCATATAATCACAGATGACTTTTTTTTGTCCTTAGTTTTGTTTTCTATCATAAACACATGTTAAATTTGCAATGAGAGAAAAGTGTATATATTTTATTAGAGCAACAACAGTTTGGTTTCAGTAACTTAATCTTTCTGTTTATAAAATGGGAATAAAAGTAATCCCCATATCGTAGGACTGTTGTCAAGAGTTTTCAACACATTGGTTCTTTCTTACCCTGGCCTGCTGGGCCACCTGGTAGAATTAGCCAAGTAATCATCTTACAGCACACTCTCCTGACTTATTTGCTTCATATCATTTATCCCTCTCTGAAATTAAGCTTGTTTATTTGTAATTTTTTCTTTTTATCTTTTCTCTCTGAAATGAAAACTCTCTATCTGGGGGACCTTATCGGTCTTGTTCACAGCTGAGGTGCTTAGAATATTGCGTGGTAGCTCAAGTATTCAATAAATAATTGTTGAATGAATAATGAATATCAGTAAGTTTTGCAAAGTGCTCTAGAAAAATGTTAACTGCTGTTATTAGAAATAGTGATGTATTTCACTCCGAATGTCTAAAAAACAAACTAGATCAAAAAGCTTTCCTCCAGTGCAGTGAATATGTAAAATGCCATATCAAGAGCTAGCACTTAGCGTAGCTTACTATATACCTGGCTATGTTCTCAGAAATAAAATGGTTATCTAGTTTAACTAGTTGGCTTGTTATCTTGTGTAATCCTCACAGGAATACTGTAAGGTCTGTTACTTCCTTCTTTACAAATTCTGCAATTTTGCAAATGAGGTAAAAAGCATAAGGAAGTCAAATAACTTGCTCAAGTTCACATAACTAATAGAACACAGAGTAGGATTGACACCCAGGGAATCCAGCTGTTATTCTGTGCTCGTAATCACTACCCTATAATATGAATGTCAAGGATCTCTATAAATTATCGTATGTGGAATTGCGCATACGTCTGTATATGCAGAATCAAGAACTCAGGTGATTGCCAATTCAGAGTCAGGTCAGGTTGTTTAATAATATCAAAAGAGAAAGAGAAATTGTAAAAATTTAAAATTTGAAAAATAAAAAGAATAAATCAATAAACAAAACTTAATTCTATAGCATTTTATGCTTAAAAGCAGCTTTCACTTAAAGTATCTCTTTTTATTGATCTCAAATGTCTTGAATTCAAAGCTAAGCTTGGAAATATTTTACATTCAAAGGTTGATGGCCTAAATATGTAAAGGGCACTTAAAAATCAATAGAAAATTACCAATACTCTAAAAAGAAAAAGGAAATGGGTATACTGAAACAGAAAATAAGAAATGCAAATGACTTTTAAATAGATGAGGAAATGTTTATGTTTACTATTAGTCAAAAAATTAAGGCAAATTAATACAACACTGCCATTATTGTCAAACAAATTGCCAAGTTTAAAAAAAAAAGTAGAATTTTTGGCCAGGAACAGTAACTCATGCTTGTAATCCCAGCACTTTGGGAGGCTGAAGTGGGTAGATCACAAGGTCAGGAGTTCAAGACCCAGCCTGGCCAACATGGTGAAACCCCATCTCTACTAAAAATACAAAAAATTAGCCACATGTGGTGGCATGTACCTGTAATCCCAGCTACTTGGGAGGCTGAGGCAGGAGAATCACTTGAGCCTAGGAGGCAGAGATTGCGATGAGCAGAGATCGCACCATTGCACTACAGCCTGGGTGACAGAGCAAGACTCCATCTCAAAATTTATATATATATATATATACACACATACACACACACATATATATATATATAATTTATATATAAATAAGTAATTATATTAATAAATAAATAATTTATATATACATAGATAATATTTTTATGTTGGCAGGGACTAAGGAAATGGTACTTTCATAAATGCCTAGTGGTATAAATTGGGACAGACTTTATGGCAACTAATTTGTCTTATTATTTTAAGAATCCTAAAACATCCATATGCTATGCCTCATTAGATTTTCTTTGAGGAAATAATCAGAGATGCATAAAGTATTTTTGCTCATCCTAGTTTTATTTATAATTATTTAAAAACAAAAGAGAAAGCTCTTAACTAGGAAATTAACTGAGAAAAAATTGAATAAATAATTGTATATATTTAAAAAATGTTTTCACTCTGCTAGAATAGGGCTCATGGTTAAAAGCTGTGTGAAGATAATCATGTGGTTTTTGTCTTTGGTTCTGTTTATGTGAGGGATTACGTTGATAGAGTTACATATGTTGAAGCAGCCCTGCATCCCAGGGATGAATCCGACTTGATTGTGATAGATAAGCTTTTTGATGTGCCATTGGATTCGGTTTGCCAGTATTTTATTGAGGATTTTTGCATCAATGTTCATCATGGATATTGGCCTGAAATTTTCTTTTGTAGTTGCGTCTCTGCCAGGTTTTGGTATCAGGATGATGTTGGTCTCATAAAATGAGTTAGGGAGGATTCCCTCTTTTTGTATTGTTTGGAATAGTTTCAGAAGGAATGGTATCAGCTCCTCTTTGTATCTCTGGTAGAATTAGGCTGTGAACCCGTCTGGACCTGGACTTGTTTTGATTGGTAGGCTATTAATTGCTGCCTCAATTTCAGACCTTGCTATTGGTCTATTCAGGGATTCAATTTCTTCATGGTTTAGACTTAGGAGGGTGTATGTGTCCAGGAATTTATCTATTTCTTCTAGATTTACTGTTTTTTTTGCATAGAGGTGTTTGTAGTACTCTCTGATGGTATTTTGCATTTCTGTGGGATTGGTGGTGATATTCCCTTTATCATTTTTTATGGCTTCTATTTGATTCTCCTCTCTTTCCTTCTTTATTAGTCTGGCTAGCGATCTATTTTGCTGATCTTTTCAAAAAAAAAAAAAACAGCTCCGGGATTCACTGATTTTTTTGAAGGGTTATTTATGTCTCTGTCTCCTTCAGTTCTGTTCAGATATTAGTTATTTCTTGTCTTCTGCTACTTTTGAATTTGTTTGATCTTGCTCCTCTAGTTCTGTTAATTGTCATGTTAGGGTGTCGATTTTACATCTTTCCTTGTTTCTCTTGTGGAAATTTAGTGCTGTAAATTTCCCTCGAGACACTGCTTTAAACATGTCCCAGAGATTCTCGTACATTGTGCCTTCATTCTCATTGGTCTCAGAGAACACCTTTGGATAGTCTACAAAACGAACACTTTTCTGTAGTCCATCAGAAGAAGCTTAGGACCCTCCAGGAGAGACAGAACACAAAGGTTCTTTAACTTTGCTAAACCCCCATGACCTCAACTAAATGAATGGGGGTAAGGGAGGATGCTATTGGAAGCATCCCTGAGTAGCCCAGGCATGAAGGGCACAATACTTGGTCGAGGAGTGGATATAAATGTCTGCATTTTTTAAAGCCTAAATCACAAGAATTCTGGTGGCATATGATACCTTCAGGACTCTCCTTGGGATCGTGAGTGTGAAGATTCAGGATAAAGAGCCACCTGAGAGGAATCATTACCTATTTTTATTCTGGGAAATTAAACAAATACCGTGAAAAGACTTGGAAAACCTTTTTTTTTTTTTTTTTTTTTCTTTCCTATGCAGACCTGGAGAAACTGCCACAATTCCACTGCAAGTCAGTCCCTCTGAGTAGTACCTTGAGTTTGTCTTAAACTTTTGGAAGCCGAAGGATCTCTGCAGACACGTGCACACTTTCAAAGACAGAAAACTCTGCACCTCACAGAAAAGAAAAACAACACCATTTCACTACAGATCACTTAATTTCTATCATGCTCATTGCCACTGCTTCAAAATGCCAGTGTTTGTCCAAAGAGCATTCAAAACTCCATGAGAAGCGGGCTACAGACTTGAAGCCTGGAAGCTCAAAGCTGACGGACACTAATGAAATTTAGGAAGGAGATGGAGGAAACGGGGTTTGTTGCTGAAGATCCAGGGGAAGGTGAGTACATCTGATTATTGATTTCAGTGGGTGCAGGAGAAGAAAGGACACCAAGGGAGGCTTCATGATCTGATGGTGAGGTTTACGAAACAGATAAAGTAATAGGAAATGGCTTGACTACATCTGTAACAAAATATAACCAGCAACTTAGAAAACAGATGTATCAATACGACAAGTGTAACCCACCATGTTTTGTTGTTGTCGTTGTCGTTTTTTTGTTTTTGTTTTTGTTTTTTTTTTTGGAGGACCGGTATTTCAATATCTAGGGCTGGTGCAGTGCCTGTAATCCTAGCACTTTAAGAGTCTGAGGTGGTTGGGTCACTTGAGTTCAGGAGTTCGAGACCAGCCTGGGCAACATGGAGAAACCCGTCTCTACCAAAAATACCAATAAAATAATAATAATAATAATAATAATAATAATAAGCCAGGTGTAGTGGCACATGCCTGCACCCCCAGCTTCTTGTGGGGCTGAGGTAGGAGAATTGCTTGAACCCAGGAGGTCCAGGCTGCAGTGAGCTGAGATGGCGCCACTGCACTCCAGCCCAGGTGACAAAGTGAGACTCTACATAAGAAAAACAAACAAACAAAAATAATGAAAGAATAAATAAATATCTTATCAATCACCCATCCACAAAATGTATTTATTTTTGATGACATAAATACATCAGAAAGTTCAACAACCAGTACGTGTTCAAGCTCCCTAGAAACTGAAGTTATTACTCTAACTTGTTCACATGTATCTAATTGTCTCTGTTCTTTTTCAGGTTGTAGCTTTTTTTTTTTTTTTTTTATGGAAATGGCTGCCTTCATGCCTTGGAACTTCTGCATCGTTGGGATGATGGAAGCGTCCAATCAGAGGAGCCCAAGCCCCACTCTCCACTGGTTCAGTCCATGAAGGCCCTGCGGCTCCTGGACCATGGCCATTGGCCCACAGTGCTTGTTCAAACAGCGTGGGATAAGGTTGCTCCTGCAGGTCTCACTCCCTAAATTACTCCAGTGGTGTGAAACCTGTCCTCCCTAGGACGCTGAGATGTGTGCTATTGTAGGCCACATAGAGAGGGATGGATTCCCATTGCAGTGTCAGATTTTAGGGGAGCCCTGAAAAAGGAGGTTGATGAGGGAAGTCAGAACACTCGCGGGCCCCAAATCTGGAGAATCAGATATTGAGACCAGGTTCTATTTAAGCTCTTATTAACAGGTACTGACTCCCTACATTCTCCTTACTCTCATTCTGTGTGTCTGTTTACTGTCGTTCTGTGTGTCTGTTTATGTATGTCCGGGGCCCCAGACGGGAGAAAGAGCATCTATAATGATTAGAAACTTCATGCCACTTGAGGGAAATCACCCAGGCATAGAGAATGAGGATCCACTAACTGGGAGAGGTCACCCTGCTAGCGATAGGTCCAATGTCAAATCATTCGAGAGCCTACCACTCTGATCTAGAGAGTAAAGGACCTCTTCGTATGCACATGCTCTGCGTGTGCCACCCAGCAGCATCTCAAAAAGTGTGTGCTGAATAGGCTGCATCTCAGGAAGGCTGCCCATCCCTGGATGCTCTTCCCATTGGCCCATTGGTCACGTCTGTTTGCCCCTTCCTCTGGGCTCCCGAGAGGCCTGTGATGGCTTTGACGCATGGAGAATGGTGGACGTTAGCCTGTCCCGGGGGTAACCTTTAAGAGGACTTGAGTGGCCTCTGTCTGGCTGTCTGAGTGCTCTGAGCTGCCACGTGAGAAGTCCGCCTATCCTGCTGGAGTCACCAAAGGGATAAGCTCTGAGAGGCCGTGGAGAGTTGCAGAGGCCCAGCTGAGTTCATCCCTCCAGCCGGCCCCTCCAAGGCACCAAGAATGTGAGTACAAGGAGTCTGGGGCCTTCTCCAATGACCTTAGGCACTGGCTGGATAACACTGGGTGAGGCTCCTCTGGCTTATACTTGTAAGGGACACTTAACACAGCAGAGTCGGTCTCCTCATTGCATCATAGGTCCCGTGGGTGACCTTGTGGCCTGGTCCTCTCCCAAGGATCTGTGGGAGTGAAATGCCCACCCTGGACTCCCAGGGGATTCAGTATCTTCTAAATCAACAAACCTCTTCTAAGGAGGCTTGCGTGACCTGGGCTTGTTCTACAATTCACCTCAAGGATTACCAGTGGGCGGATACTCTGCTGCTATTTTGGGACATCGTGGAGACACTGGGAATTCCCTGGAACAGCTGCCTTGAGGTTTTGCTTGACCCATCCCCTCTCCGTTTATTCCCTTGTCCTGGAGTGACTATATTCCCTTACCTAAGCAAGGGGACCGACTGAGTCCTACGTGTTTATTGCCTTCAGGTTTCTCTCAAGCAGGCCTGCTTATACTGGGTAAAAGTAACATTGCAGGCACTCCTATTCTGCACTCTACGTCTGTCCCTCCTGCCATCCACCCACTTGCAGGCATTCATTAGAAACTTAATCTAGCATAGGACTGGGTGCCTGGCAAGGCCACTTACTCATGATGCGACCTTGGTAGCGATTGACCCAATCTGTCTGATATAAGTCAAAAGAGAATCAGTAGCTGCACATCCTGGAAGAGAGCTAGGAGGGGAAAGAGTGAGGACTACACTTATGTGCATAATATACATAGCAGAGAGCCTGCCACATAGTACCCTAAGTTGCCCAACGAAAAGCGGTTACCATGGCGCTCATTGTAGTGCTGCATACTGGAAGGCTGGGAAGAATGAGATGTGGTCCCTATCCTCTGTGACATTGCAATTGAGGGAACAACTAGCACAGGCATGCTCGCCAATGACTATCAAGAGAAGGCAGCATGTGATCAAGGCCGCCATGCCTGCATGCTGGAGGTTCCCAAGGCAGGAAGAGGAAGAGGAAGAGGAAGAGGCAGGGAACTCACCACAGGCCTGCACCAGACACTGGACTGGGCATCCTACATCCACTCTCTCTTTCCTTCCTCATCACAATCTGTTTGTGGGGATGTTGCAAATAGTATGCCCATGTCACAGTTGGAGATCCTGAGACTCAAGGAGGGAGCAGTCACTCTAGGCTGGGAAGGTCAGGACATCTTCGTAGGGGAGGCAGGATTTGAGCCAAGACCTGAAAGGTGAATAGGATTCAGATACAAAGACGGTGGGCGAGGGCAAGGAGGTGGTATGGGAAGCCAGGTTTCATGGCAATGAAGGGGAATAGCTTGCCACAAAGCCCCGATTGGGTAGTGCCCCAAGCCAGGAACACTTTCCAGTTGCTCCCCAGCAACTTCCCATCACAACTCAGAGCAGCATTATCTCTACCACTTCACTAACATGTGGCTCAGGAGGGAAAAGTCATCCTCCCTTATCTCACTGTTAGCCCGAAGCAAACAGATGGGGACCAGGTAGCCCCAAGAGAGGGTGCTCATACAGCTGGCTGGCACTGGATCCCACCCCCAACACCTGCGATTACCTGAGGGCACGAATCTCAGACCTGGGACCACGTGCAGCCGACATTCATTGGTTGCTGACTATGTAGCTGGCACTCTCTCTGCATCATCCCCCTGTATCTTCACAAGCATCTTCTAGACCTGTATCCCACAGAGGAGGAAACTGAGGCTCAGAGAGGCCAAGCCACTTGCCCAAGGCAGTACAGCCATAAGAGGTATGGCTGGCGTGTGAGCCTCTGACTCCCAAGCCCCTGCCCTCAATAACTCTGCTGTCGCATTCAGCCCCATTAGCTCACATCAGTCCTAAGTCCCAAACAGACACTCTCACCATGTTGTGTCTCTTTCCCATGTTAATGCAGCCTAGCCACCCTAGTTGTCTCCAGGAAACAAAAGCGCCAGAGCTTCAAAGACAAGAAATAATGAGAAAGATGATATTAAATGTAAATCAGTCTCATTGGCCACCATCATTTATGCTCCAAACCCCAAGGGATGTTCTTATTGTACCCCCAGATCTTTCCCCTAGAAGGGTGGCCACACGTCCTGATTTTGCCTATTGTCCCAGCCCGATGATTCGATGATTTGTGGTGCCCCATTGACTCTGAAAGCTGCCCCCACATTTATTGGGCAAGAAATTAAGTGCTCGCCCTACCTGTGAAAAGGCAAAGAAGCCTCACACATCAGGTCTTTGGCAACACTGACACACCATGCTGAGTGAGGATCTGCAGCTCTTAACAAGAGATAGTGGGCTCCTGGAGGAAGGAATAAGGAATAAACAGACAAGAAACGTGATTTAGAGAGGATTCCTAGTACAACCCAGCTTGTTTGGAACTGGAGTGGTTGTAGAACAGGGGCGGAAGTATGCCTGGAATGTAGGAATGCAGAGCTTGCCCTAGTTGAGGGTGAGCAGGGTTGAGCACTTGCTCTGTGGCAGGTGATGGTCGGGAGCAGGTCGGCAGACGCCCACTGTGATGGGTTGATGAGATGCCAAGCAACGGGACCATCCAATCTCCACCAAGGCCGGGAGGCTTTCTCATAGGCTCCCTACATGACACTTCATCCAGTCAGATGTGGAGTTGGCTGGTGATGTCAGCCATGCGGTGACTACAAAAGGCCCTCCCGCCGGCGGTCAACCGTCATGATCTGTTCCTCCCATCCACTGGCAGTTGCCTCCAAGATGGCTGAGCCTTCCTCTGGGGCGACCTCCAGCGAAGGCCTGAGCACCAAGGAGCCCAAAGTGGCTGACGCCACAACGACCCACAAGCAGAAGAAGTGAGTGCGCCGCTGCCCCAATCGCCACGGGGACAGCTTCACTACCTGTTTTCCCTGGGTGCTGAAGCAGGTTCACGATTGCCTCAGCGTTTCCCGGGAAGCGCTGGATGTCATGGATTCGTTCGTTCACGACATCTTGGAGCGCATCGCCACCGAGGCCTGCCAACTGGCTTGCTACACCAAGAGCACGTCAAGGACCTAGAAATAGAAATTCCATTTGATACAGCAATCCCATTACTGGGTATATATCCAAAGGATTATAAATCGTTCTATTATGAGGACACATGCACATGAATGTTCATTGCAGCACTGTTTACAATAGCAAAGACTTGGAACCAACCCAAATGCCCATCGATGATAGACTGGACAGGGAAAATGTGGCACATATACACCATGGAATTCTATACAACCATAAAAA